>JAJJMC010007429.1:910929-921485 GCA_023531435.1 Papaver californicum | reverse complement strand
CCGTCCGCTCGATAATAAGTAAGTTTACTGACATTCAAATACAAAACGGGAGTTTTCATTTTCCGGATAGTGTCTTCTAGTATTTTCGCATGTGGAGGTGACATTTGCACGTATGTCGTATTGCTCATGATCGGCTCCGTATCTAGGTTGCATTTTCCGCCTCTGTTCCATCTCCCTCCTCTGCATAGTAAAATGTCGGCAAAATTGTGAGGAAAATGAGATTCAAACGGTAAGAAAATAGTTTATAGCAGTATACTTACACATAATGAGTTTCAGAAAATCCTCTGAAAACAACTTGGGTTTTGTTAGGATCGATATTCTTGTCGATCCATTTCCTCCAAGTAGTAAGACCTTTCTTATATGCTTTAATCATCTCCAGTTTTGGGTGCAAATAGTTACCTTCTTGAAAAAAGTTAATTCTGCAATTGAAAACTAGCATGTGAGCAAAAAGCATACACACCACAAGGTCCACAACATGCGCATCCACGATCGTTCTAACGCAAAAAAGAGTACAAGATCGATATTTACCCACTATTAGTTTTCCCGTCGACCCACCAATGAAATGAATCGAAAACTACAACAGCAGCGTCACGATAAACTGATGATTCGACCTCGTCAATCACATCCAGTCTTAGTGTCTCTGGCCCTTCTAATACACCTTGGCTCCTACGACGCTTTGAATGGGTTTCATAAACAAGGAATGCAGACCACACAAATACTACGGTACAGTTGTAGTCCTGTATTTAGCATCACATTAGATGTAGATTTAGAAATGCATACCAAGCGATAAGATCTTTTGCGCACTATTTTTAGTAGATAAAACCTATGGATGCAGGATGCATAATGAATGAGGCAAAATTTTGTAAGACTTGCCTCAAATGTTAATGAAAAATCTCCTCTTGACTTGAATTTCGTTTGGCTTAAAAATTCTGTTTTTATCAGGTATCGCATTCCAAAATATGCAGGACAGAGAGATATACATATTTTTTTTTTTGATCGGACAAAGAAGAAATTTATTGAAAAGAAAAGGTACTTAAGGGGTACCTCAACCCAATGAATACAAAAGACAACAAGAAGAAAAAGCCTCAAGGGAGAGCACAAAATCAATGGGGCCGAAATAATGAGTCCCAAAGAGCTATAACCATATTTGCGGTTAGACCTAACATTTTTGTATTAGATTCGTCCCAAAAGAAAGCTTGAAGTTTAACGATTCTAATAATACTTTCCAATCTTTTCCTTTGTTTTTTAAAGACTCTTGCATTACGCTTCTCCCATATACACCACCACATTGCTACCGGGATGTTATTCCAAATTCGACTAAGACGATCATCTCCCCAATTGAATTTCCAAGAGTTTACGTTTATAGACACATTGGAGTTATAAATCCAATTACTCCTAGACCCTTCATTAAAGTAGTCCCAAATCCTTCGGATCCTCCAACAATCATAGAAAAGATGCTCGCTAGTCTCATCGTTTTCGCCACAAAAACAACAAAGGCTAGAAACCTCCATGCCCCTTCTTAGAAACTTATCTTTGTCATTACCCTATCATGAGAAAGAAGCCAAAGAAAGAAATTGATTTTGCAAGGATAATTACGGCTCCAAATTCGACCATTGTCATTTTCATCCCAAATTCGACTATCCGAAACACCTTCTTGAAAAGAGAAAGAAGAGAGAATATTTGATATACTTGATATTTCATTTGAGATGGTTTGAGAGTATCTTTGTCTAGCCATAAACTTCCACCTTATGCCGTCGTCTACTACATCGAACATACGAGCTACCACAAGCTCCTTGGTCCTTGAGACTTCATAGGCCGATGGAAACATATCACATAATTTTCCTTCCCCAATCCAAACATCTTCCCAAAATCTAGTTTCCTTACCCGCGCCAACCTTGAATTTGATATGTTTGTTGAAATCTTCTAGCTCTTTATAAATGTTATACCAAAGGCTACCTTCTTTTGAACCTTTAGGTTGGAGAGTTTCCCAACCGGTAAAGGTTTCACCAAATTTTTCGACTATTATCTTCCTCCACAACGCATCTTTCTCTAAGTCAAAGCGCCACCACCATTTTTTTAGCAAAGCCGAATTCACTAGTTTAGTTCTTCTAATACCAATCCCTCCTTTTTCCTTCGGTTTTGACACCATAGTCCAACCAATATTGTGACTTCTTTTATTATTTTGATCATCATCCCATAAAAAGTTCCTCACCACTTTATCAATTTTCTTAGATATGGCGCATGGAGCATGAAAAAGAGAGAGGTAGTAAATTGGTAAACTCCCTAAAATGCTTTTAACGAGGTTTAACTTACCGCCTTTTGCTATTGCTTTTCCGTTCCGAGAGGAAATCCTTTTCGCACAAATATCAAGCGTTTTCTCCCATTTTTGTAACCCTCCTACAACGGAAGACCAAGATATATACTAGGAAAGCTTTCATATTTGCATCCCAACATGTTTGCATAATTTTCAATACCCTCTTCCACCGCGACTCCATACAAGCTAATCTTGGAAAAATTAATCTTCAAGCCAAAGTTAACTCAAAGCAAAGAAGAAGGTAACGGATGGTATCAACTTGTTCCTCCTTCGCATCGAGAAAGACAATAATATCGTCGGCAAATTGCAAATGATTTATTTTTGTTCCTCCTACCTTTACCGAGAACCCTGAAATTTGATCAAAGTCTTGAGCTTTACTCAACATACAACTTAAAACTTCACCCACAATTGAAAAGAGAAAGGGAGAGAGTGGGTCTCCTTGACGAAGTCCCTTTTCACTTCCAAAATAGCCATAGGACGATCCATTGACGAGAACCAAAAATTTAGAGAAAGTTAAACAATTTCTAATACAAGCCCTCCAAACACCACCAAACCCCATTTTAAATAAGACTTCATTTAGAAAGTTCCAATTTACGTTATCAAAAGCCTTCTCAAAATCGAGCTTGCAAACCAATCCCGGTAATTTTTGACGGCGTCTAGAATCCACGCATTCATTTGCTATCAACACACCATCAAGGATTTGTCTACCTTTAATAAAACTAGATTGGGACGAAGAAATTAGAGAAGGAAGATATACCTTTAAACGTTCCGCCAAGCACTTGGAGATGATTTTGTACACACTCCCAATAAGGCTAATAGGCCGAAAATCTTTAACTTCCTCTACGTTCACCTTCTTTGGAATGAGAGCGATAAAAAAAAAATTAAGGACGAGTAAAGAACATTGTGGTCATGGAATTCCTTAAAAACCTTCATCAAATATTCTTTAATAAAGTCCCAACAAACAATAAAGAACTTCATAGGATAAACATCCGGACCCGGAGCACGGTCTATTCCCAAGCTTTTAATTGCGTTTTTCACTTCCTCTTCACTAAAATACCTTTCCAACAATAAGCGAGCTTGCTCATCAATCTTCTTAAGACACATATTTTTGATTATTGGACGAGAGTTTGATGTCTCCTTAAGCACGAGCTCAAAATGATTTGCAATGCCCAACTTAATTTCCCCTTTGTTTCCGGTCCATCGACCATTAATACGAAGGTTGATGATGTTGTTTGAAGCTCTATGACCCTTCACAATTCTATGAAAAAATCTTGTGTTGCGATCTCCATCTCTAAAGTATCTAATTCTAGATTTTTGTCTCAACATTACACTTTGTCGCCTATGAGCCAACTCGAAATCCACCTTAGCCGTCACAAGCAAGTATTTTTCATCTACGGTGAGACCCCTCCCATCATCTAGATCGTCCAAATCTTTCAACTTGGTAAGAGCCGTATCTATGGCCTTTTCAATGCAACCAAAGACTTCTTTGTTCCACACCTTCAAATTCTCCTTTAAAGCGTTTAGCTTCTTTGCAAAACATTCGTCGGCCGTACCAACAAAGGAAAAAGACTCCTACCAAGCTTTCATTAAGGGAATTATGTTAGTGTCTTCAAGCCAAGCTAATTGAAAACGAAAAGGGCAAGCACCCCAATCCGAATCCAACGAGCCTAACTCGATAGAAAAATTATCCGAAAAAGTTCTTGCAAGGCGCTTGAGAACAATATTTGGGAAATGATTTTCCCAATCCGAATTGACGAGAAAGCGGTCAATCTTGCTCTTCTTATTTGGCGGTCTACCCCAAGTATACTTGGCACCTGAGAGAGGCACGTCCACAAGATCAAGATCATTACAAAGGTCATTAAAGAGTTTCATAGAGTTTGAGATTCTACGGCACCCCCTTCTCTCCTCCATAAATCTAATCTCATTGAAGTCACCACCAAAACACAAAGGTATTCCATCCCAATAACCATGCAAAGTAGCAATTTCCAAACGAAAGATTTTTTTTTCATTCACATTGCAAGGACCGTAAACACCAATTAAAGCCCAACGAAAATTATCCTCCAAATTTCGGCAAGAAATATTTATGGAAAAAGTACCTTCAAGAAAGTCTTCCACTTCAATCAAATCCGAATTCCAAATCAACAAAATACCTCCCGATCTTCCATAAGAGTGAAGTGCAATCCACTTACAAGGAGTTGCACCCCAACATTGGCGCACAATGTTCTCGGTGCAAGCCTTAAGCTTCGTGTCTTGTATCATGAGTATAGTTGGCTTCCACCGTTTCACAAGATTTTTTAATTTTGAGCGCTTATCCGTTCTCCAAGACCGTTAACATTCCAAGAAATAATCTTACACATCAATAGAAACAAGGTATCCACAAAAAGGAGAAAAAACCAAACAAGACAAGCATTAACTTGCATCGCTAACTCCCGCATCCATAACAACTTTGAAAGCATGCACATGAGATAGAATAGAGTTTGACACGAAATTAAATTCTTTATTGGAGAATTCAATCCCCGAGTATTTACCGACTTCTTTAATTTTGTCGAAGAGACGCATCAATTTCTCGTGAATTCCATTGGCCACTCTAAATCATCACCAACACCGTGTAGCTTTTGACTACAACTTGTTTGCGACGCCGCATCCTCATTATCGCATGATATTTCCTTGTGCACTTCCTTGAATTTATTTCGTTCATAATTGTCTTGTATGGACTTTGAGCCTCGCTCCATAACTCTATTTTCTTCTTTGCTTGATGCTTCCTCATTAAGATGTAAAGGTAAACTATAACTAGATTGAACTTCTTTAGAGAGCTTGGCCTTTAGTTGCTTCTTTAGGCTTCTCAAAGAAGAATTATCCATAGAAATTGAGCTGGAAGCCAAAAAGGAGCCTGATGGGTCAGCAGCAGAATTGGCAACAGGACAGGCCGAACTGGAAAAAAAAACAGGCAGGAGGGTATCCTGCTGGGCCAGCATCTGAGCGGCTCTTAAAGTTCACATTAGAAGTTGAAACAAAATTCTTTTGGCCCATTGAGGGGAGCCCATGTCCGAAAGCTGCTAGGTTGTTTTTGTTAGAGAAAATCACATGCTGGTAACTGGTTCTTGATTTGAATTAAAGGGGATCCATACTGGTGCAAAGTGTTTTGGTCCACGTGGCTTAGAGGCACTCGTTACCTCTGCCTCCACCACTCCCTCTCTGACACCTGATGTACTTGAGAGAGGTATACATATTATAATTCAAGGAATCACCCACAAACACCATTTTTTTTCCTCTCAATCTCTCCAGGAAATCTGTTGCATTGAGAAAGTTTCAAACCCAAGTAACTTGTTAATTAGCCTTAACTACCACAGTTTAGGGGTCAACTACAATCGATAACAACGAATGAACTCACGCGACAAGCTCATCAATTTCGAGGTTTAAATTTAATTTTACCTTGGCACATTGTTACACCCTGCCTCATTTGTTTGCGTTGATGGCCATTGCCATTTCCACTGGAGGTACTGATCATCAGGTCTTCCATTTTCGTAGCAGACGATAGATTGTCTATCGACATATGGACAAGAACCTGGAGGATAATATTGTTTTTGATCCTTGGCCTTTACCCATTCACCATTGAACATTTCACAATTGATATCCGAAGAATCATCACCACCACCATTCCCTTGATTCTCCTCATATGATTCACTATTACCACTAGAAAATATACTGGGGGATACAGCATAAGTGTCATCAGCAACAGCTTCATCTCCAACTTTAAGAAGATCATTAGAAACAACGTTCGGACTTTGAAAACCTGTTTGGATATAATTTGTTTTGGCTAGCTTGTTTTGGGTGGAGTTTTTCATTATCCTTGGAGAAGTAAAAGTACTAGTAGTAACGGTACTACTTGAACTATAATTAGCCGTGCAAATTTAAAGGCGACCCAAAACTAATTAGGGGCGACTTTTTTAAATCAATCCTATGGATGTGGCTAAGGGGTGACCTAGGGGTATGTAAAAACACTAAAATACCCCTTCACTAATCAAATAATTACTAAAAAACCTTTCACTAATAAAAACTAAACCTAAACCTATTTCACTCCACTTCCTCTCAAACTACCGATTTTGAAATTTTGTTTTCTCTTCTTCTTCCATTTTTTCAAACTACATATTGTGGCACAATCGAATTCATCTTCAACCGATTAATCGTAAACCAATTAATCGTCGTTACTACAATCTAAAGATGGTTCGACAAAATCAAACAAATCGTCAACCTCCTAATACAAAGTGGCCGGATTTTTCCACAAGAATAAGAGATCGAGAGATTGTTGAAGAACAATACGAAGAACGCGAAGAATGCGAAGAGGTTGAGCTAGAAACGGAGACCGATTCCGACAATCAGCCCCTCGAGCACTTGATGGCTCCAATAAGGTAAGGGGTTTGCCATATTTTGTGTTTATATTGATTGAATCGCATGAATTAGTCACTAGAATATCAAGGGTTTTAGGTTAGATTGCACAATAGGTAGTTTCGTGGTTGTATTAAACTACCGATTGTGCTAGTGTTCTTCACTGCTCATGAAAATCATGCACAATCGGTAGTTATATTTAGGTTATAAACTCCCGATTGTATTACTGGATGCAAATGTAGTGATAATCAGTAGTTCTGTATAGGGTTAAACTACCGATTGTGCAAGTTAGTGATCCTCAAAAACATTCTTCACAATCGGTAGTTATATTTAGACATAAACTACCGATTGTATTACTGGATGCAAATATAGTGATAACCGATAGTTTCGTTTAGGGTTAAAATTCCGATTGTGCTAGTTAGTGATCCTCAAAAACATCGATCACAATCGGTAGTTAGATTTAGACATAAACTTCCGACTGTTTTACTCGATCCAATTTTAGTGATAATCGGTAGTTAAATTTTTTATGTAACTACCGATTGTACGTTTGTCCATAGACTTTTGTGTTCCATTTTTTTTGTTAACAATCGGTAGATAATGTAGAGACCGAGCTACCGATTGTGCACAATCGGTAGTTAAGTAGTTTTTTTTACTACCGATTGTACACAATCGGTAGTTACATTGTTTTTTTGACTACCGATTCTTAACAATATGTTGAGTTCAATGTACTTTGTCTACCGATTATGTACTGAAATAATTGTTCTTTATCTTGTATCAAAGAAGGGAAAGGCATTCTAAGAAAGGCCACGATACAATTCTATCGGGGCCTCGTCGTGAAGGTGGTAAGAAGGTTACCGCTAGTGCAAGACGACAAACGAGCACTAGGGAATTGTTATAACCGAAGGAACTCAACCAAGCGTTCCAAGAAGTACAAACGAAGAAGAAGGAGGACCAAGTGCTCCACAGAATAGATACTTCGAAGAAGGTGGACCAAGTGGTACACAAGAAGAAGAAAATGCTACAAAGAAGCAAGCTAGGAAGAAAGGAGGACACAAGGTCCCCGAATCTTTGAAGATGAAGGGTCTAAAACAAGGTCAAATCCCTGGCCTCCCAAGAGATAGAGGAGATCTATTTTTTGGGTATAAGGATTCTTGGGCCAAAGAAATCTACTCTACTGAGGTAATAATTATAAAACATCATTCTTAACATATTGTCTTTTTATTCTTTTTATTCGTAGAAGTGTTAACTTTTATTCTAATTGTTTTTTAATTCGTCGTGTATATTAGGACCATTCTAATGCGGTCCGTCTACTCAAACCTACGTCCGCACCAACAAAGATGAATGATTGGCCTTTGGAAGGTGAGTGTCAACGGTTCAAGGAAATTATACTGCAATCGGGGCTATCTACGGCCGCCGAAAACTCCATTTTACCTCATGACCGGTGTCGATATCGACATTCATGGAGAGGTATTATCCTGAGACCGATACTTTCCACATGCCGTTGGGAGAGATGGCCATCACACCCGATGATGTGAAATAGATTCTAGCTCTCACCGACCATGGTACGGCGGTGAAGTTTGACTATGTGAAGCAGTTAAAATAGGACCAGCTTTATGTTTACACTCAGAGGTGCTTTGGTTGGGACCGAGCGACCTCCGATGAAGAGTTTAGCCGGTGCGCTAAATACAAAACAAGGAATTCAGCATGGTGGCACTGATGAATATGTTCAGAGACACCAAGGTTAAGGAAGCGCTGAACCCAGATTTTAGCGATGACGAGGTCAATGCTGCAGCCACAGCATATCTGCTCTGTGTTTTAGGATGTGTGATTTTCCCCAATGCTAGTGGCAACCGGGTGGACGTCAACCTTTTACAACTTTTGTATCCCCTCCACAAAGTTCAAGACTATTCGTGAAGCACCGCATGTCTTGCGTTCTTGATGGAAGAGATGAGAAAGGCATCCCGGGAGCAGACTAGCCAAATAGCCGGGAACGTGAGCTTACTCCAGGTATTTTGGTAACTTCATTGATGGTTTGATTGTAATTTATTTCCTCTTTTAAGAATCAATTTTCTCATACTTGGTTTGATATGTACACTAGACATGTATCTATGATCACTTCCCGTCCCTCGAGTTGGCCAGAGAGAACCCGGTATGAGAGAAAGGCACAACCCGAGGCACAAAAAACATCTTTTCGGGCAACCATTCAAGGATCAAGGAGAAGGAGTTGATTACTTTGAGGAGGAAACTAGACTCCATGGCATCCAAAGATGTATGCTTTGATCCTTACAGGGAAGACCTAGTTAATGGTCATGTAACGCGAAGGTCTGAGTTGGCGTTCTACTATGGACCCTTGTGGCATCCAACTGGATATGTAATGTACAATGCCACAAGGGTGATGCGTCAACTGGGTTTTTTCCAAGAACAAACTTGGAGTCGTTTCAGGGGCAGGTTCGAGCTGGACATGGAGAATTGTGTTTGTGGTAAGGACTCGATCACAATTGTTTACTCTGGTAACCCATCGGTTGAATATTGGGACAACAGGATGCAATCTATGATCAACCAAGGGAGACCTGTCACCCGAGCTGATGAAGCAGATCCTGGCTATATGGTATGGTACCGGGAGCATTCTCATCTTCACGTGATCCGTGAAGATAAAGGAAAGAGCACTAGGGTGCCCGAATATAGGTATATCATCAAAGACAAACCCTTGGGCTATGAAAGGATGGTACGTAATGTTCTTTCCTTTTGATTTTAGTATTACGGGTCAATATTATAGATAATAATCGTTTGATTTTTATTGCCTAAAACAGGAAAAAAAAAGGTTTGCATTTTTGTCGACAAGATAGTTGGGTGCATCAATGCAGGAGTGCCTCCAACGAGTGAGCATAAAGACCTCATTGACAACATCGATAATGAAGACTATGCTATCAAGTTTGGAGAGAAATCTGCAAATCGGTCGAAGAGTCTAACATCAAAGCACAGTAAAAGATCTCGCGGATCAACAAGTGTTGCTCCTGAAGCAGATGTCCCTGAACCCAATGCCCCTGTTGCTCTTGCTCCTCGTACCAAAACCAAAAGAGTTAGAAATTAGATTGTGGTTGTTAACTTGATGGATATTACTATAGTGTTTAACATTACTGGTTTTAATGTATAACATTTGAAAGGATTTTATGTTCTTTTTTTGAGTTATCAATTGATTTGCAATCGATTTATTTTTAACAAGTTATTTTCTTCAAATTTTATATTTTAATCGGTAGTTAACGGGCTTGAACAAACTACTGATTGTGTATATTCAGCAACAATCGGTAGATAACAAACTACCGATTGTGTAAGCGTAATACAATCGGTAGTTAAATATCTACCGGTTGCATTTACCCCAGGAACTGTCTGTTCCTGGCCACTTTTTGTATGATAATCGGTAGTTTAAGAATTTCTTAAACTACCGATTGTGGTTGTACAAAATGTTGAAATTGTTTTACAAAAATTGATTTCCAATTTGGGGCTACCTATTATAATCGGTAGTTTAAGAATTTCTTAAACTACCGATTGTGGTTGTATAAAATGTTGAAATTTTTTACAAAAATTCGATTTCCAATTTGGGGCTACCTATTATAATCGGTAGTTTAAGAATTTCTTAAACTACCGATTGTGGTTGTACAAAATGTTGAAATTTTTTTAAAAAATTCGAATTCCAATTTGGGGTTACTTATCATAATCGGTAGTTTAAGAATTCTTTAAACTACCGATTGTGTTTGTAGAAAATGTTCAAATTTTTTTTAAAAAATCGATTTCCAATTTGGGGCTACCTATATAATCGGTAGTTTAAGAATTTCTTAAACTACCGATTGTGGTTGTA
>JAJJMC010007429.1:791743-910919 GCA_023531435.1 Papaver californicum | reverse complement strand
ATTTCTTAAACTACCGATTGTGGTTGTAGAAAATGTTCAAATTTTTTTTAAAAAAAATCGAATTCCAATTTGGGGCTACTTATTATAATCGGTAGTTTAAGAATTTTTTAAACTACCGATTGTGGTTGTACAAAATGTTCAAATTTTTTTTAAAAAAAATCGAATTCCAATTTGGGGCTGCTTATCATAATCGGTAATTTAAGAATTTCTTAAACTACCGATTGTGGTTGTAGAAAATGTTCAAATTTTTTTTAAAAAAATTGATTTCCAATTTGGGGCTACTTATTATAATCGGTAGTTTAAGAATTTCTTAAACTACCGATTGTGGTTGTACAAAATGTTAAATTTTTTTTAAAAAAAATCATATTCCAATTTGGGGCTACTTATCATAATGAGTAGTTTAAGAATTTCTTAAACTACCGATTGTGTTTTTAGAAAATGTTCAAATTTTAAAAAAAAATCGCTTTCCAATTTGGGGCTACCTATTATAATCGGTAGTTTAAGAATTTCTTAAACTACCGATTGTGGTTGTAGAAAATGTTCAAATTTTTTAAAAAAATTTGAATTCCAATTTGGGGATACTTATTATAATTGGTAGTTTAAGAATTTCTTAAACTACCGATTGTGCTTGTAGAAATGTTGAAATTTTTAAAAAAAAATCGAATTCCAATTTTGGGCTACTTATTATAATCGGTAGTTTAAGAAATTCTTAAACTAGCGATTGTGCTTGTACAAAATGTTCAAATTTTTTTAAAAAAATTGAATTCCATTTTTGTTACCGCTTTGTTACCGTTCTGATTTGTTACCGTTGATCAACGGCTATAATTTGTATTCTGATACACCTATAAATAAATCAATATATATCTCTCATTCCCATTTCAAATCCACAGCTTTTACATTTCATAGAAAATTTATAATCTCTCGTTTTCATAATTATTGCTTACGAAAATTTTAGGCTTAATGCAGAGAATTTTACCGTAGAGGAAGATTTATCCCTATGTCGAAACATAGTATTACATTATCCAGCAAGGGGTCATGAACATCGGATAAATGGTTCAATGAGCATGGAATGGTTAGAACATATTCATGCTAACTTTTGTAATGAAACTGTAACCCAATAACCGGAACAGAGGAGGCCTTTTTTGTCGATATATGGAAATAACAAGGCCAGTACTAGAATTTTCTACTTTAACCGCTAAGGTGAATGAAAGAAGAATTAGGAATGAAACTGATGATGAAGTTGTTGCCAGATCTCTGGAGGAATGGAGAAGATGGAAAGGTTCAGATTTCAGGTACCAACCTCATTTTGAGATCCTAAGGGTGATGGAAGAATACAACCCTTTTGTGTTGATTATTCTCCAAAGATGTGAAGAACGTCGTCACGGGCGTCATACGACCCGTTGAAGGTTTGATAATAGGTTTGCTTAAGGGTTTAAGTGTAATCTAATGATTTATTACATTTCATTTCCTTTAATGTTACGGGATGTATGCCTTTTCGATTCAATGAAATGATTTATTATCTTTTTTTAAAAAAAATCGAATTCCGGTTTGGGGCTACTTATCAGAATCGGTAGTTTAAGAATTTCTTAAACTACCGATTAACATAATCGGTAGATAATAGTGTACCCAAAACTTCCGATGTTAATATTAGTTTGAAATTAGTGTATATATTTTCTGTACACTCTTGTTACACCAGGCCTCAACGGCTTTTTTTTTAAAAGAAGAGTCGTTAAGACTCTAATCTATATAAGGAGGGTGACATCTTCTCATTTATGCACCTCCAATACATTTTAACTCTCCAACTTCGAAGAAATAACTGTATAGATTAATGGCTCAATCTATTCTCAACTAAAACAACCACCTTTTCCATCTCTTTTCCTCTACCGATTCTTCTACTCCCTTTACTCTCATTCTCCATTGAAAATGTCTCCAAAATCTTTACCTAAACAATCAAAGAAAGGAAAGAAAAAGATGGTGATAGAGGACTTCAAAACCATTGAAATCAATTCGTCAACCGATTCCGAGGAAGATATCTATGTTTTGGATCCTCGACTCTTTTTAAGGGAGAAAGACTTGTCAGGCATAAACCCATACTACAATGAAGCTGGAGAGTACATAGGTCCACTTCAGGCTGATCCTAAGGGAAACGAGAAGAAGAAGAAGAAGCGGGTTGAAACTAGGACCAAGTCGAGAGTAACAAGGAGTGGAAGAATTTCATGAGATCAATGAGATTGATCACTTTCAATTTCTATAATGTGTTTTGTTTCATTTTTTTCGGATGCTTTTAGTTTTTTTGAACACGTTTAATGAACAATATGTAGTAAGTTTATTTAAACAAGTTTTTCTCCGGATGTTGAAATAGTATTACGAAGTTAGATGTTAAGTAAAATCGGCATAATCGGCAGATAATAACATTTCTAAACTACCGATTACATACAATCGGTAGTTATTAAATTCACGTGCTACCGATTATCCATAATCGGTAGTTATTTATGTTCACTAACTACCGATTGTTGCAAGAAAACTTCTGGACATCAAAACCATTTTAATCGGTAGATAAAATTGATCTTTAAACTACCGATTACAAAGTTTAAAATTTTGAAGTTTAATTCATTATATGTTTACAATCGGTAGATATAAATTTTCAATGCCTACCGATTGAGAAAGATGAAGAGTTCGAAATTTTGGAAGTTTTGAGAAATTCAATTTGGGGCGACACCTATAATCGGTAGTTTAAGTACTCCATTAAACTACTGATTGTACAATCGGTAGTAATAAAAATCACGAGCCTAACGATTGTACAAAACTATAACTCGAAAAATCAATCTAAGATACCCTTGATTTCTATTCCAAAACTAACTCAGATAATTTTCCAACACTAACTATAACCAAATTAATTAACTAATTAATCAAAATTAACACTAATTAAGCAAGAGTAGATTAGCCATTACAGAAATTATATGGATAAGGGATGTATTGAGATTATTTTAAAATGACCTTACTTTGTTTTATTAGCCGCCCCTAATTAGTTTTGGGTCCCCTCAAATTCGCAAGGCCAATGTGCAGGAAAAAGAAATTTGAAATGGAACCCATTAACTGCGAGTGATGGGGAAATAGATGAAGGCAAGATGAAGAAAACAGTTGTAAGAACAAGGATTGGAGCTACAAAAATATTGAAACCAAAACAAAACAGCACCAATGGTGCTTTTCGCTTAGAACGATGATGAGATGATGTCTCCAACATGTTGCAGAACTTCTCTGAAGGCTTAAGCTTCATCTTGAAAACCTTGTTGAAAATGAGTTGACAAAAGCTTAAAATCTGCTTTGTATTTAGCAACACTCTACAAGAAAACAAAGACTAATAGAAATGCAGCTATACTTAACTAATATCGAGATCGAAGTTTCATCTATTAACTTGCAGTGTTGTCTTTCAAAACCCTGCAACAGCTTTCAAAATTACGTTGCAACTTGCAGTGTAGTCTTTTAAAATCCTACCATGACTCGCGACTCACACATTTTACTGTTATCAAAGCTGTCGATTGCTTCTCTTAATTAAATTTAGCACCGACAACTCTTGAAGTGTTCAATAATATGAACAGATCCCCAATGTGCTCAGCTGCAGTCTGTTCGTATGTAATAGTATTTTTTTCTGTAGGCCGTCGGGGTTTACTTATAGAATCAAGAAACTAGAAAGTTTAGTTACCTTAGTCCTACAACATTATAAAATTGTTTAGACTTTCGCACTACTAATGCAATATAACACAGCATGGCATTAGATAGATATGGAGGAGCTACAAAATTAACAATTGTATCACGTCCTACCCTTGGTTACTGCTTGCAAGGTGGGGAAAAGCTATCAAAGTGCTGTATAGAAATTAAACTTCCGTATTGTTGTCGGGAAATTTGTTTTCCGAAAGATAGAATTTTTCTTTTTACATGCAGTTCACTTGATTTTGATACCAATTCATCCAAACTCTCACCCAGAGTTAGCAGAAAAGGAGGAATAGAATCATAACCAAGACATTGCCCTCTGGCTAACTGCAGAAAAGTTGGCTTCATGAAAGCAATACTGAAACTGCAGAGCTTCAAAAATATACCTTATTCTTCGCCATCTTGCTATGTCATGTCAAGGTAAGTTGTTAACTTGAAAAGCCTGAATTGCTGCTCTAGAATCAGAGTTAATCCTACCCCAACTAAAGACTGTAAGCCCACTCCAAGGCAAAAAGAATCGCCAGAATCTCTTAACAAAGTTAGTGGCACTTCCCAGACCACCTGCAACAAGCTTTACTGACCAAACCAATGTAATTTCTTAGTACAAACCCAAAACCAGCTGCTCCAGGGTTTCCTTTTCCAGACCCATCACAACAAATAAGGATAAGACATCACTTGGAAGAGCCCAACTATGCTGCACCACTCCAATAACCTTCATTCTCTTGCAAACAATACCAGAAATCTGCAGTATCTGGCGAACATAACTACCAGACCACCTGTCTCCCTTCATTCTTATCTGAAACTCTCTGGTTAGCTGTCAAATTCTTGTCTGGAGCTTTCTTCTATCTATTCTTGTTCCCTCAAAGACAACTTTATTTCTGAGAAACAACAACTCAACCATTGTGCAAAAACCTGCCACAATCCAGATTTCCTTCACAATAGGGCTATTATGTTTTTGCAGAATAGAAAATATCAGAGAACCTCCCAGGAATAGGAAATGAAAGACATTACATAACGAACACCAAATTTCTTTGCCAAACCTGCACTCCAACAGAATATGCTGTATACCATTATCATCATTGCCGCATAAGTAACATTTAGTCCACATCTTGAAATCAGTAGCACAATCATCCCTAAGAATTTTCCACACATTACCTGAAGTAGTTGGTGAGATTTAGCTTTCAAAATTTTAGCTGTCATATGCATTTTAGGAAACTTACATCTAATCTTATCAACAGCTCCAGCCACTGAAAACTTGGAACTGTATAAGCATATTCATAGATCTTTAATGCCAAACTCGAATCAGTTTCCATGAGTTTTCCATTTATGAAATGGTCACTCATCAATAGGCCACAGTAGCAATTAAATTCCTGCAACAACTCCTCTAGCACCAAGTTCCATCCACAATGAATATGTTTACGGGTTGATAACTCAATACAGACAATTGCGGTGCCCACCATTTGATCACAAGTCCTTGGCCAGCCACTGCCCACTCGATCTTCAAACCCAACTGGTAGGACAGGATTCTCAATATCGATTGATATAAATGATATATTTCTTTAATACACCAAAAGATACACACTTACAAAATTTATAAATACACAAAAAAAAAAACCTCCAAAAGCTCAACGCACTTTTTAATTTGCATATACCATTCAAATCAACAAGAACCTACACTCAATCCATTTGGCATAACATGATTTTTCCTTAATGTCATTCTTGAATTCGGTATTCACAGGAATTCAGTATTATGTGGTGTCAATTACTAAGGTACATCCCAAACTAAATACATGGAGCAAAATATCTTGAACTGGTGTTACCAAAAAAATTAAGGATCACATAAAAAATTAAATATTACAGGAGAAACATTGAATAAGTTTAAAAAAGTCACATTTTGCGGTATTATCGACAGTTCAAAGCCAATGCCATCATTGCGACACGGGTCATACCCTACTACAGCCAACAAAATGAAGAGTTCACAGGAATTCAGTATTATGTGGTGTCAATTACTAAGGTACATCCCAAACTAAATACATGAAGCAAAATATCTTGAACTGGTGCTATCAAAAAAATTAAGGATCACATAAAAAATTAAATATTATAGGAGAAACATCGAATAAGTTTTAAAAAGTCACGTTTTGCGGTATTATCGACAGTTCAAAGCCCATACCATCATTGCGACACGGGCCATACCCTACTACAGCCAACAAAATGAAGAGTTATGCACGCAGAGCAATATTTGCATACAGGACATCTTATTGAACGATTAGCAGTAGACAAGGTATATGGAAATCCCATTACCATTTCTGGAAAGATGACACGTTATCGCCTATCAATCAAATCAAATCAAATCAGCTCTCCAACAGAATTTTTAAATTTGCCAATTACATCCCTGTGCCAAGAGCAGTTTATATTGTTTAGTACTAACTAACATTAGTTAAAGGAAATAGAAACTGTAGAAAAGACATACAAACCTCCGTTGATTCAGTAGCTGCTCGGCCTCCTCAAGCTTACGCCTTTGGCCCTCAACAGTCTATGATGAACATAAAATAAGGTCCACATAACAATTAATTCCAACTGAGTTAATACTTGTAGGATTCAGTCACATCTGAGCTACACATGTCTGAAGTTTTATGCTCAAAGAATGCAAAATCAACTATTTGTTAGCAGAATGCTCAAGTTGATCAAGAATTCATGGAATTACTAATTGTTGAACAAGTAGGGTGTTCTATAATCTAACCGAACTAGCCTTATGCTCATACGTCCAGATATACATCAATTCAGGTTTAGACTAGTTATCGAATATGCCACACCTAACATATTTTCCATCTGCTTGCAAATCAAAGTACCTAGAAGCAGTAATGTTCTAAAGTACCTAGAAGCAGTAATATTCTAAAGTACCCTTAACCTAAACATTAGAGCAGTCCCGTAATTCATGTGGAACAAACTTGTTAAGTTTTTAGATAGACACCATCCAACAATCAAGGAGTATCAAATTTTAGCAAATAAAACCTTAGCTACAACAGAAAACAACATTCATTATTCTAGATGATTATACTCACCACAGCCTTCGTGTTAATCGATCCGGCAATAGAGTTCAACAGCTGTTGACATTTCTCGAAATTACTAGTCAATTCCGTAACCTATCAACAAAATTACTAACTAAGTTATTTAGGGCAAAAAATCATAAATTTGTATATATAACAGTTTAAAGAGCAAAAACACATAAAAACTCATACTTACCAACAAATCAGAATGCTGATCACGAGTTCCATTCTCAATTGCATCAGATAAATTCTCCACCAACTAATTAAAAAAAAAAACCTAAATTAAAAATCAAAACTTTACGACACAAAAAAGCAAATAAATTTGAAAACCCTTTAATCCAATATGTTTATAAATTAGGTTATACTAGGGTCTTTCATTACATGTAAGAGATGGAAATGAGAAGCTAAAGATTGGTGATGCTGATTTTGCTGTTGCTGTTGCTGTTGCTGTTGCTGCTGCTGCGGGGAAAGTATAAGTCTTTGTTGCTGTAATTGTTGTTGTTGCTGCTGCTGCTGTTGTTGCTGCTGTAATTGTTGCTGAAGGAGTTGTTGTTGCTGTTGAAGGAGGAAACGTTCTTGATTTGAAGAAGTTGGAGTAAGATTGTTAGATTGGGGATTTGGAAGTGAGACCCAATTTCCTCCTGAGTATGGGTTCTCCATTAAATCTCCCCTCTTTCAGTTTTTTACAGCCGAGTTTAGTTTTTCAGAAGGCAGAACGTACATTGGAATTTTGTTGTGAAATCGAAGCGGTTTGCAAAAACAGACTTGAGTCAGAACCAATGCAGTCAATATCGGATTTTGAAAGCGAATGCAATCAATATCGGATTTCGAGAGCGACACACTAGTATATCTTTATATTAGGAAGATTTTAGTTCTAAATATCAGCGAAATATCGGTTCACATATTTTATACCTATAATTATTATATCAAATGTTTTTTCTATATTGGATCTATTAAGATATAAAACTAGTACTTATTTTTCTAAAATACCATAAAAAACATGAGTAACAATTGAAAACCTAAAACTAGGATAAGAATTTTCTTTTTCTTTTTCTTTTCTTTTTTTTGAATTTTTTTTTTAGTTGAAAACCCTAATTTCGGCCATCTCGGTCATTTCGGTCATATTGGTCAACTCATTTCGGGTCATCTCGGCCGAAATTATCGGTCAAATACCGTATCGGCGATATAGCGTGTCTCGTCTCGGATGAGGGCCGAAACCGGTATTGCCGGCGAGATTTCGGCCATATCGGCCGAAATTGACTACACTAGTCGGAACCACTTGTTTATATGAGATGAGAAGGCATGTACCGAGTTCGGATTTTCTTTTTATAACCGACTTGAGTCGGAACGGCTAGTTTACATCCGCGAAATGAGACGGACTCCTACACCTTGTTTGTTTAGCATCTAACTCGGCCCGAATTAGATATCAGATCGTTTGGTTTTTTATTTTTTCTGATGTCATGATTTGAGGTCTCACTGGGCTCATACATCTTACTTGAAGCTATTTGATTCAAATATTATTTTGTACCTGACTCGTTAAGCATATATCTTCTGGTTCAAAATAAAATACATAACTGTACTATTTAAAAAAATTTGAGTCAGATATAATGAAACAGAAGTACTGAGTCGGATATATATAAATCAAATCCAGACGAGTCAGTTGGGTCGGGAAATAACAAACAATAGTCTAACTCAGTTGGTTGGTTTTTTTTCTAACTCAAATGCATGTATGATGTATCTCACTTATTATATCCGACTCAAAAAAAAATTTAAATCCCATAATACTTAAATACCACCAAGTCAAACATCAGGAGAAAAAAATAATAAAAAACGAAAACAAGCAATCGGACATTTAATTCGATCTGAGTCAGATCCAACCAAACAAAGTGTGAATCTTTTGAGAACATTTATTTTTTGTATTTTGGTGAGGGAATGGGAAACTTTTCGTCCTCCTTCATTAGCCAAAGTAACCGTTATCGAGCTTGCAGATCTAGGAATGTAAATGCAGGTTGCTTGAGAAAGAGTTGCAAGAAGATCTCCGCAGACGATTATTGTTGATTCAATTTATTATGGATTATCTTATGGGAAACAGTCAGGATATCATCCAGTTGTTTGCAATCTATTTGGTTGCCGACTTTGGATAGTAAATTGTGTTGAAGCAACGATTATGCATATTATAGCGCATGAACTTCTGCGAGAGAAAAAAAATGATGTCCATCCCAAACCTTTGACGAAATCTACGTATGCCTAGTCATCTCTACCAAGTAAAGCATACTTGCAATTTACAAATCCCATCGTGGTGTCCTTTAGAGCAAGTTTTATAGTGGAATCCAAGCTATTCCAAGTTTAGAAAAAGTATGGAATGTCACGTATTATGACTTCTAAATAGTGGTGTTTCATGTTTTTTCCAAAACATCTTCTAAGGTTTCACGGAAGAGAACTTGGATTTTAAGAGAAAGTAGGAATCCAAATTACGCTAGACACAATTTAAAATTACATAAATCTGTCAGAAAATAAAATTTAGAATTGTATTTTGTGGTATTCCAAATCGCATTTCTGAAACGTAATTTGGAATTGCTTATCCGGTTTGTATTTTCTAATACTCCCTCCGTTTCAGGAAAAGAGTTACTTTCTCTTTAAATTTTTGTTACAACAAAAGAGCTACTTTCATTTTTAATATAACAAACTTTCAAAACTACCCTTATTATTTTAAGAAATGTTATTATTCTCATTATAAAGATATATGTAGTATTAACCTTTTTGTTAGGGTAAATCTGGAAATAAATTACAAAAGTTATTCTCTCATCTTGCCTTAACAATTGTGCAAATAGGAAAAATAACTCTTTTCTTGAAACGGAGGAGTATAACATAATATTTGCTGATGAGGTGTGTGTAATTAATAAATACTATCTATAGATAAACAAGACCTTTTAATAGATAAAACATATATTAAGAATCCTGAATTTTACGGAAGTGGATGATGATTGGTCAATGAGAATACATAGTAAATTATACATTCTGATTTTTACAAGTGGGTAGTTATTGGTCCAAAAATTATATTTTATCCGGTTCCGTGTAAAGTAGTATCACCATAATTATACTACCTCCGTTTCAGCAAGAGTGATAGGTTAAAATGAAAAAGTGATAGTAACACTTTTGCTGAAACGGAGGGAGTATTTAGATTGCATAAGCGGAGGGAGTATTTAGAGGACGAAACCATTTTTAATTTTTTTAAAATTTCGGAAAACGTTCAACACAAAAATTTCGATTGTCGTATCTTTGGATTCCACCATTAAACTTGAACTTTCATGATCTCTTCCAAATATTAAGGTGTCATGAAATTTGGAAGATAAAATTCTTCCACCATAAAACTTGCTCCTATGAACTCTATTTTAAGCACCGACGGGTATAAAAAAACAAATCTGATATAGGCTAAAACATTAGATCATACTAAAACATTTCTTTTAAGTTATAAATTTAGGCAGTGGATATAAAAGGATAACCTGGAATTGAGCCTAGTTTAGCTCCTTAATAGGTTGGTCGTTGATTTAAAGGGCTTTAAGAATTTTGAAGGGGTTGTATTTGGATTATTTTATATAGAAAGTAGGATAATTCAGGGGTGTCTAAAACTTGAGAAATGACTAAGTTCCCTTTTTTTTTTTATCATATTATCCTTTCCATCATACAAGTGTAATTTACTTCAAAGTCACTAATTTCTCTTCATTTTTTTTGATACATTTTGTTTTTTCTTACGAACCGGGAAATGGGGCCGGAGGCTCTCCAAATTTTTATCCGGATTCGGTTAATTTATTTATGACCTAGCTGATTATGGATAATTTAAATTGAACAAATAAATGTGACTTAATTTATACTCATACCCATTTTAAAAATACTTACCTATAATCGGTTAGGTTATATAGCCGATTGTGACTGGTTTTCAAAATAAACTAAGAAATAATATTTTTTCTTTACAGATTTATATCAGATAATTTTTGTAATATATTTCAAGTTACAAAATTGCTAGGTAAGAATATTTCAATCTAGCCGAGTCTATTTATGTATTCTAAAAAACATTCAAATCGGCTAGGTCGAGATTTATTTTATAACCGATTTGACAGTCTTCATATATGAAGAACACCATACACAATCGGTTAGGTATGCTTCAATTTTCTAGTCTATTGTGTAAAATCGATTGGAATATTTAGTCGACCTAACCGTTTCTGAGATAAAAAATAAAATAACACAAATTTATGTTTTAACCTTATTTTCATGATTTTCAAACAACAAATTTTAAAATGGTATTTGAGCTCATTTTAGACGGAAGATGAGGATTTGCAACATTAGATTCTCCATTTGCCTCATAAGAAATTTCATTTTGGGTTTGGATTAAAAAAAACCATTATCTAAAAAGTCACTCACCTAAATTTTATTAATGTAATCTAATTAACACTCAATTGGATTAACCAGATCAATTTGCTAAAACACAATTAAATGAGGGCGTTTTAGCTATCATAGAAAATATTTGGATATAGGTTATTGGATTTACTTCATAATAATCCTTTTTTTTTGTCAATCAACAAATTTTAATTTATTTAAATTAAAATCGTGATTACGTGATCGCTTACAAATAAAGATATCAATTACAAGTAAATCGCGAAGAGAAAGAGCCATAAACCGTAAAGATATCCAATTTCTATATATGTAATAGGGAAGGATGATGGTATTATCCAGAATCAAATCCGACCATTTAATCTGATTTCTTCTTTTTCAATAAGATATGCTCCTAAAAGAAATGAGTAATTTTTTCATAATCTTGTAGATCCAAACGAACCTGGATGCCTAAATCCCTTCGATTGAAAACGAATTCAAAGCAAAACCGTATTGAATAGTTGATGTTCTTGAATCGAGAATAGCAAGTCACAAACCAGCAATCAAGGTTTGAATAAATCTTCCTCAAAGTGAATAGAAAATCGCCCCAAATAGTAAAAAAATATATTAAACGACGTTAAAAAATATTAAAAAACTATTTTTATTCGATAAACTACCTACTAAAATTTAAAAAGAAAAAAAATCTTGCTCTACCAAATCTGAGCAAAAAACTAATGGAGACTAGGGTTTTTTTCCTCCTTTTCCTGTTCTCTCAAAGATAACCCTATTTTGATATATATTACAAATCCTTTCGAAACTCTTGTAGCCATTAAAATAACGTTCTTCTTTTTAGAAAAGACACGATATAGCTGAGGTACCACTCTGCCTCAAAGGTTGTGATTGGTTTTTTAAAAGTATAGAGAAGACAATTTTATTACCGATAAATTAGCTTAAGAAGGTACTGCTGGAAGATTTGAAGGCATATGGATTGGGAATTTACCCTACCTTTTAGGTGAGGTTTTTTATAATGATGGTATAGGTGTTGCTACACCAAGATTAATTTGTTTATCGTTTTGGTTACGGTGAAAGATTTTTATTAAATAAAATAAATAAATAAATAAATTGTTATTTATCTTGATTCATTTATAAAATTGATAACTTCTAAAATGGATTATTTTATTGGTTTATCAGATTTCATTTAGTTCTTTGTTTTGTTTGACCATTTTCATCTTTACTTTATAGCAAATTTCAATCTCTTTTAACCACTCCATAACTTTTGCTCTTTTGCTTATGGCTTTTACGGGCCCGTTAATAAACAAACAAAATATAAGATGTATACGTAATATACCCACTCAAAAAAATTCGATGGAAAAATAGGTTTGGTGACCATTTATATCAGGGGCGAAGCCAAGTTTTGAGAAATAGGTGGACCAGTATCAATGAGTGTATATATTTAAGGGGATACAAATGGCTAAAATAGTTAAAATTAGGTTTTAAAACTAGCTGGGCCGGATGGACAATTGCACACCCTGATTTGAATGATGTATGATAATAAATCGATCGTTTTCGGACCTGAATTATAAGTTAGAACCTGAATTATAAGTTAGAAGATGTTTATTTTTTTAACTTATTAATTATGAATCTAGTTTATTACATCTAGTTTAAATAATAAGGTAATAGTAATATTTTGAATCCAAATAAGTATTTTTTTATTTTTAATTTTTATGAAAGGAAAGACGAATATATTAAACAGAACTAGATATTACAAAATAAGAATAGTTTTCCCTAGAGGATAACAGGAGGATTATTCTCAGGTGCTGATATATATAGTTTTTTCTAGCTAACTTAGCTAAAACATCTGTCGTCCTATTCAGATTTCTATGTACATACTTATAAAAGCTTTTGCTAAAAGCCTGACATCTGTCTATATAATCCTTTACATAAGGAATTTCTGCCAGTTTATATTTGCAGCTTCCCCATTAAGAGCTTTGATTAAAGTGTGATTGTAAAAAAGGAAACTGACTTTGTCAAGGTATTATTCCTTAGCCCATTTGCACAACATAGAGAAGAGCTTTGGCCTCTGCTTCTAGAACTAATTCTGCAGTTGTGGTCCAGCATTGTGCTGCTGCAAACTGTCGAGTTCCTGAATAAGAGATGATTCCACAACCTGCAAGAGAAGAATTCTTCTATAGAGAAGCATCTACACTGATTATATTAAATTTAGAATGTTCATTGAGAAAAGAGGTGTTCAATGTAAAAGTTGTGCCAGAAGTTACAGATGTGAAAGAAATCTTAGATAACTTCTCAAACAATTGTTGTGTATGATTTAAAACCTGTAATTGGTGTTTAATTCTAGAAATGACAGTAATAAGACATTGTTTAATGTGTTCCATACTAGCTTGACATCGAGCTTTCCACACCTTCCAAAAACTATGACATACATTCTTTGTATTTCCAATATTTGTGGTGTTTGTTTTTCATGAAACCAATGGAAAATCCAATCTCTAACATGAGGATAATCAGTTAGCTCAACTAAAGTTTGTGGTAAAAAACCAAACCACACAGCTCTGGTAAAATCACATTGGAAAAACAAATGATCAAAAGATTCTGGAAACAAACCACATAAATGACATAAGACATCAGTAACTACCCCAATACCACTCAAATATGATTTTAATGGAAATATATTTTTGCAAGAATTTCCAAATAAAGATTTTAAACTTAGGCAGGATGTTCGTATGCCATGTCTAAGCCATTGTTTTTGCTCCTAAGGGGTTGCAACACATTGATTTTTTACCAAAGGAACATAAGTAGACTTGGTAATAAATTGATCAGAATTAGTTAGTGACCATCTAATAGTATCCTTTCCTGAAAAGGGGATTCTAATCTGTCTAATTTCTGAAATTTGATCTTCAGTAAACAATTCAACCAGTGCAGATTCCTCCCATTAATGAGAGGACAAGTTGATCAGTTGTGAAACCTATATGTAGTCCTGCAAAAGAAAGTCAATTTGTCTTTTAAGCTTTTGATTTGAGTTAGGAATCCAATTATCCTACCATATGCTTATATGTTCCCCATGTAGCTATTTCCAACACATGATATGATATTTCCTAACCAGATCCATACCTTTAGAAATTCCTTTCCAAATCCAGGTACTTTGTTTTTCCGGAACATGGTGAAGAGGATGATGTTTAGGAAAATATTTAGATTTAAGAACTCTAGTAGATAAAGCAGTTGGATTAGTAATATTTCTCCAAGTCATTTTTGCTAAAAGAGCTAAATTAAACTTGCTAAGATTCTTAAAACCAAGACCACCATATCTTTTAGAAATGCACAGAGTTTTCCAAGCCTTAGGTTTAAGCCTTTCTTATTGTCTTTATATCCCCACCAATACTTTATTTGGATTGTATCAAGTTGCTTGATAGTAGAATTTGGCAAACGAAAACAAGACATTTGGTATAATGCAAAAGAAGATAACACAGCTTGTATTTGAATTTCTCTACCAGCCTTTGGAATCAATTTCCCCTTCCATCCATCTAATTTAATTTGCATTTGTGTAACCAGAGGTTAAAAACTAACTGCTTTAGATCTATTGAGGAATAAAGAGACTCCTAAGTATTTTTCAGATAACTTCATAGGTTGCATTTGAAGCATGTTGGCTAAATCAAACTGCCTACTTCTAGGTATCTTTTTACTAAAAGCAATCCCACTTTTAATTGGATTAATTACCTGACCCGAAGCAAAACTAAACCTCAACAAAATATCCTCGGCATACTTAAGTTCATAGGTTTTAGCTTTCAAGAATAAAATAATATCGTCAGCAAAAAACAAATGTATTATAGAAAGACTTGTTCTTGCTGGCTTTACACCATGGATTTTCATCTCCGATTCAGCCTTGCTTAACAAACGAGAAAGTGCTTCTATACATATAATAAAGATATATGGGGATAAACTATCTCCTTGACGTAAACCTCTTGTAGGAACAAAAGGCTGACAAGGTGATCCATTTAGCAAGAAAACAATACTAGAAGTACTAATGCAGTGATATATCATATTACACCATTGGTCAGCAAACCCAAAGTTGTTGAAAAATGTCTAAAACAAATGACCATTCTAGCTGGTCAAATGCTTTGGACATGTCTAGCTTAATGGCTATATCTCTTACCCTATATTTTTTCTTCTTCATAGTATCTAATAGCTCATTTGTTATTATGATATTATCTTGAATACATCTACCAGGCACAAAGATGCCTGATAGGGAGAGATAATCTTAGAAACTAAGGGTTTCATTGTTTTTACCATTAATCTAGATGTCACTTTGTAAACAGAATTACATAAGCTGATAGGTCTAAAATCACTTGGTGTAGAAAGACATTCAACTTTACGACCAAAGTTTGAAAAGTAAAATTCAAGTTAGGAGGGAAAGATTGAGTTCTGAAAAAATATTGAACAAGTATAACAATATCATGCTCAACAATATCCCAACTATGTTTATAAAAACCTATTTGAAAGCCATCTGGAACCAGGGATTTCCAAGATGGCATATGAGCAAGTGTGTTTCTAATATCATCAACTTTAGGAATCACATTGTCTTCAGGTGTGATCCAAGGTGGGATTAAGCTAATCAGTTCAGGATCTCTAGCAGGATGAGTAGTAGAGGTAATATGCTGTAAATGGTTGTTCAACAAAGCCTCTATTTGGTCTCGTTCTTCATACCATATAACTAGAGAATTTTGAAGATAACCTATGTGATTTCTCCTACGTCTAAAGTTTATTATGACTTCATTCAGTCAAAGAAGCTCCTATGATGTCCTGTGTTTCAATGGTATCTTGAGTTCTCATTGTTTCTATGATAACCCCTTGATGCGTGAAGTTCAAATCTTCAAGTCGAAGACGTTTACTACTTCTAGCTTCTGTTGAAACCATCAATACATCTTTTCCTTTATCAGACGAAGAGGTACTTCCAGTTGAGTGGTGACTTGATTCTCCTCCAATAAGATCAGTAAAACAACTCTCATTTATATTATAAGTTATTTGAACATCTCTGGTTCTAAGAAATCTATTCAATTGTTGCATTTCCTTTGACATTCAATTGGCAATTACAGTACATTCACCCTTCTTATGGTTGGCCACATAATATTTGGGGCAGATTCTGAAAGGTTGGTTTAAGTAATGAAATATGAGTTTAACGCTATCTCCATTAAGCCTTTCAACCATTAAGCTCCTACGCCAAGGTGTTTCAGCTGAGATTTGTACTGTGAAAGTAACTCTTTTATGCATAGTTGCAATTCCATTGGGAGGGTCAACTTCTTGAATAATTCCTAAAAATCTTCCCATCTTTTCTGCAAATGCTCTTGTCTGATATTCTTGAGGTTGATTCCAAATCTCAAACTGCACTTCAATTGTATTCCAATTTAATTTGTTAGTTTCTACCATTGGATCCCAGTGATGTAAAATAGCCAAATGACTACTAAATGAGGAGTATTTTTTTCTTCAGTACGGAAGCTTTATCTTCTGATGTCTCAAAATTGATGATGAACATATTTTTATCATGATAACTAACGAAGAAATTGCCACATTTCTCCAGATTCTCTTAGCAGCTCTTTCAGCTTCTCCCACTGACATGGGTTCTTCTCTAAATACTTTAGAAATGATACTGATGAACCAATTGTAAATTCCTTCTTGAACATCAACATCATCATGAATCACAATGTTATCTAGCAATCTGGTGTTTTCCATTTGAGAAGTAATGTTAGCTAACTGATTTCCTGATGAAGAAGCCAGCTTAGAGATTTGATTCAAAAGGCATTTGCTGGAAACCTAGCTTCCAATTTTATACCCACTATGATAAAACCAAAGGCAAAGTTGATGATTGGACAAGGGTTATCCAAAGAAACTTATTAGACTTGACACGCTTACATAGGGGTGAACACGGTAACGGTTTTCCACGGAAACCCGTCAAAACCGCACCGAATGGCCAAAACCGAACCGAACCGTTTACTAATGGAACGGTTATGGAATTTTTTTTGGAAAACCGGTAGTCACGGTTTCGGTTTTGGGTTGGGCCAAAAACCGAACCGTTTACCATGGAAAACCGACTAATGAGAGTCGTTCATCTAGATTTTGATAGATCTAATCTAGACCCTTCAATCCCCTTGATATATAAGCCTAACCTAATTTCTAAACCTAATTCTCTACTCATTTTTTGAGCAGCAGCCTCTGCCTCTCCGCCTCCAAAATTTTTCTAGGGTTTGTAACTGAGATTTGATCTATTCGATGCACTTTCCTAATTGAAAATCAAACTTTAGATTTGTAATAAGAGTATCTTAATCTCTATTACCCGTCAAATATTTTCGAATTTGTTAACTTTGGTTGTTTACTTAAATTTGAACTTATATTTTGTTCTTGGTTGATTGTTCCAGCTTCAATCGAAAGATTGTATCTAGTTGTTATATCAGAAGTTCAAGAAGATTAGATTGTATTTCTAGTTATGCTACTTCATTCGCCTCTTACAGTGGTGGTGGTGGTAGTGGATCTTACTTGATCCGTTTAAGGTATTGTGCCTTAATTCTTTATTAGTTATTCACTATTTGTTATACTTCATGATTGTATCATGTTTTATGGTGATAATCAATTTTAGTTACTGAAGTCTAGGGTTTTACTTGTATGGTTTTCTTTCTTTTGCTCATGTTTTTCCTTCTTTCCTATAATGATGTTGGTATTTTTTTTAGATTGTTCAATCAAAGCTAGGATATTACTTACTATACCAAATAAACACTGGTATAACAATTAAGGTTGTAAGTCACACAGATATGTACTATGTATTCTAGCAAAAGGGTACACATGTTTGGGCTTCGACACAACGAATGACATGGTAAACGCCGGTTCAATAGAGTTAGGGTTAGGTTCATGTTACGAACATTCTTCTTTTTAGGAATGTAAAACAGCTACATTCCAGGCATTAACCTTATATTGAAGAAAAGGCAGTTTGTTTCTTTTTCTCTTTTGTGATTTCTCATGTGTTATCTAGTTTGATGTAACTAAGCTGCAATAATGTCAAAATCAAATGGCTAATAGAGTTTCCGACATGAGCACCAGTAATGATATGGAAAATCTTTGAAAATTTTGTCGTTGTTTGAACCTATAAAGAAACATTATTGTTTCATAGCAATCGAGCAATTTGATTTATCAAATCATTTATATTATTAGTTTTTTTGATTTCATATCAGCATTATTTAATCGTCATACATATTGCAGTCACTTTAGAGGTATACTAGCTACAATATGTTGAATTTGTTTTGTGGACCTGTGGCTGTTGTACAAAGGTATCTTTTGTTACACTCTCTCTAAAATCAGGCAGCAGGCAGCAGCAGCAGCAGCAGCATCCAGCAGCAGCAGCATCCAGCAGCGACATCCAGCAACAATTTCGTGAAGAAAAATATTGTAGTGTCTTTAAGAATGGATTTTTTGGATGTGTTGTGTTCTAAGATTGCTAGAATTTTATTTGTTTGAATTGCTTAATCGTTTGGATGGTTTAATGAAGAATGAACTTTTTTTTGATTTTTTTTTTTCTTTGAATTTTAGTTTTCCGAACGGTTAACCGAAACTCGTTGGAAAAAACCGAAACCGAGAGAAAACCGACTAAAACCGAACCGACGGTAAACGGAACGGTTATGGAAAATTATTTGGAAAACCGACCTTGCCGGTTTCGGTTTTGATTTGGCACAAAACCGAACCGAAACCGTCCATGAACAGCCCTACGTTTACATGATACCATATACGAAACACATGTCACCCTGAACCTATGTAAGCAGGTGAGTGATTTAGAAACTCATTTATTGAAACCGCTCTGCAAAAGAAACATGTAAGATAAACGCTTAGAGCATCTGCAATCGTCGAGTATAATGACGATCAAAGATTAAAGTTAATCGATAGCCGTCGAAAATCACCCACAGTCGTCGATCAGTTTTAGTATTTAGTCGAGAAAAATCACTGTTCGAGATTAAATCTCGTAGCTGATCGATGACTATAAATTATAGTCGCGCGTAATTTTAAGGTCTCGTCTGTTACCGAGCGATTGTCCACAATCTCGTTTAAAAATACGGGGATAGAGTTGGCATTCCGCCAGCTCAAGCGAGATACTAAACGTCCGCTCCTCAAGACGATACTTTGGAAGCTCGTCCTACTTAAAGCGAGGTTCTGAGGTACCGCTCAAAAAATGAAAACACGGGCGAGATACACGGGCGAGGTGCTGAGGTTCCGCTTCGAAAGAATAGAATTCCGCTTGGATATTGGGCGGGATTCTGAGATCTCGCCTGTGTTTTTTTTCTGGGCGGGAAGCTACAATTTCGCTTGTACCAGGCGATGGGTTATTGTCTCGTCCGTTTTTTCAAACGAGATAATAGTACCTCGTTTGCCACCAAACGCCGTGCTAAAAACTCGCCTGATCATCTCCCGCTGTTCTTACTCTCGATCAAAGATAAAAAAATTTGATCTTTGATCGATGGGTTTCATCGTCCCATTGTGGATGCCCTTAGAGATGCAGAAACAAAAATCATTAAAGAATTGAATACACATCAAATATTGATAAGATAAAACACTGAAAAGTTTTTGCTATGAGACAAATTTAAGAAAGAAAGACTTGCATGTAAAAGAAAACCTAAAAAGTTGATAGAAAATAAATTAAAACATTAAAAATGATGAAAATTAAAGAGAAACGAGATTTGATTAGCCTGGAATATTCGGCCTCAGAAGCAATATAGGGTTTTCTCTCAATAAACCTAAAGTGCCCTTTTAATAAACCCCATCATATTCATGTCCTTCATCAAAGTATATTTAGTATATGTGTTTTTGTTAGATATCCATTTCAATTTATCGTGATTTCCTTAAATAAGTATTTATTTGACGACTAAAAAGTTATACCTAATGCAAATAACTCAAAGTCAGAGGTAAAAGTGGGTCAGACCTTGAATCAACAAAAAATGAAAAAGAACGCAAATTTTTTATTTTGTTTAAAAGAACAAAAATAATATGATGTCTAACTAGTAACACATGAAAACCTTATTTATATGTTGCTCCGGTTTGAATCAATTTGATTGAATAGAAAAGATGACATTGATTTACAATATAAACTCAGTTTATATATCTCTCTCTCGGCTCAATTCTTAGTTACACTTCTCACGTGTTGTTGGCACATACACTGCACTCACACCTTTCACACACTCACCAGCACACACACTCTTTATCTATGTTATTACCCTCCCTCAATCTCAAGTGGGTTGTAAGAAAATTTGAGATTGGAAAAATCGCACACTCACCAACACACACACTAGCAGTAGTTAGCCAAGCATAAAAGAAACGATAATACCAGGTTGATGTAGCAGCAGAAGTTGTTGATGCAGTAGGTTTTGTAGGAGAAGACATATTGAATAGTAGACAGTGATGCAGTGCATAACAGGAACTTGCAATGTAATGAAGCCATGATGAGCTGGTGCAGTAGTAGGTTGTGCAGACAGAAATAATAGTGCAACCCAAGTCTGACAACATTGTACTATTTAGTGTCTTCATTTACACAATCTAGCAACAACAAGACAAACCAAACCAACACTAAAATAATTGCACCAACCTAGTGAGTAATAACCTGAATTCTATGATGAGTTCTTGTTGTGGCATAAGAAACAACAGCAGTAGTTGTAGCAGTAGCATGTTTGGCAGGTATAAGAATGAATAGTTAGGGACTCAAGCAAAAACCAAGAATGATCTGACCTTCAAAGCAGTACCATACCCATAGAACAATCTTATGACACTCAGATGCTACAGTAGATATAATTGTGGCATAGTAGTTGGCGCAAGCAGGAAGGATTGTTGTCTATACCAAACCATCAACAATGGGCACCATGTTAATACATATGAACCAGAAACAATATTGTAGACCAACATCAACACACCAGAATTTCACAATAGTTGTAGTTGAACTAATTTCGCTTCTCCTTGCAGTACCCAAAGAAGCTGGAGCTGAAATAAACCAGAAACTCATAATTGTCCAGCTGAATTAATGTAGCAGAAACTCTCATAACCTTGGTTTTTGACGCAGGTACAAGATGAAAAAAAAAACAACCAAAGTTGCAAACTATAACAACCTGCATAACCATAGAATTGAATAGATGCAATACTCAAAACAACCAGCCAACATCAAGAACTAAGAGTCACTAAGTCAATCTTTCTACTTATTTCATTGATGTAGTCACAGCATGATCTAAGCTGGACCTTGTATTATTCATTCACAAAACAAACAAGAAAGTAAAAGATAAAGAATCAGAGAACTTCAACTTGTATACCAATACCACACCAATTACAATCTCATAACATCATCTGCAGTTTCACCATTAAACTCGCAAGTCAACTCACTCATGACCTCTCACATGATGAGGACTGTACCAAAATAACATCAATGAGATGAACTAAGAAGTCTAAGCACTGTATTTGTGCAACAAAAACTCACTTCATACACACATCAATGTACATCTGCGATTTAAGAAGAGATTTTCTCCACTATCAAATGGAACACCATTAAGCTTCTCCCTAACTAATAATCGTAGTAGAAATAGGCATGCTCATATCTAATAGATCCACGTATTATTACTAATAGGACTTGATGAAAAAACTAGTTGAAATCAAACCTAGTTATGATGAAAATAACTTTTATAGATGAAATTGAATGTTGTTGGGATAGTGATGTAGAAATTGAACACATGAAATCAAGTATGAAGTAATCAAAAGATTGAAATACAGATTACCAACAGAGATTCGATTTTAGCAGTTGAGGTTGAAGAATCAAGATCCATACCAAAATCAGAAGGAATCCATGAATCCAAGAGCACAAGTGAGAAAATCAAATTTCATACATAAGAATCATGCTTGATTCTGTTTGAAGACGTAGCAGGTATCTAAAAGAAACCCTAATTTCTACCAAAAACCTCCAGTAACTAACTATATACCAGAAACTCCTTGAAACTTCAGAATCAAGATCAGAAGTAGCAACAACAGATGAGTTGAATGGTGGTGGTGGTGATGAAATTGCAGGAATCTCCAAGGATCGACGCTGTGAAGCTTCCCCCTCGATGATACCATAGTAACACAAGAAAACCTGATGTCTACATTTCTCCGGTTTGAATCAATTTGATTGAATAGAAAAGGTGATATTGATTTACAAGACAGACTCGGTTTATATAGCTCTCTCTCTCGACACAATTCTTAGTTACACTTGTCACGTGTTGTTGGCACATACACTGCACTCACACCTTTCACACACACCATCACACACACTCTTTATCTATGTTATTACTAACTGCTTCCCAGACCCGATCCTGACATTTTGGTGGCCCTATGTTAATTTTATTTTTGTATAGCCTCCTACTTTACTGTGTTCATCTCTAATTCTCAAGCTAAGACCCATGTTTATGTATGGCTTAAAGAAATAAGGATTCTGCAATTTTTATTTGTAAGCTTTTTAACACAACTAATTGACCGTTGAAAAGTGTAAAAATTGCTTCAAAAAAAGTGTAAGAAAAAACCAAATCTTGTATCCCGAGTTAGCAATTCACCAAATCATTCGCGCTAATTTTTACGTATCAAACGGGCCCGATTTATACGGCCGTCTAACTTAAACCCCGAACCCAGTTCGCATATTTTAATTCGTCCCATTAGTAGTCTCCGACCTATTTATTAAACTAGCCCAACGTTTATTTTTCTTTCTTTTTTTCCAAAAATTGCTTACGGAAGATTCAAACTTCTAAGAGCATCCAGAGTCATGAGCTGAACAAAGAGCAAATACCAAAAAAATTGCTTTTTTGGGATGTAAAGCGCAAAATATAGTCAAGCATTTATCTCTACTCACGCTTCACAACATGCGTTCACCATTACTCACGCCCACCCTTGAATGGGGCGCATATTATATTAACGCCCACAATGAAACATTCACCTCTAATCACGACTGCCATCAAACGTTCACCACTACTCACGCCCACCATCAAACGCTAATGAGATGTGCGCTCCACTAAATTTTGGTTTGGTCCGGATTTCAGAACAAATTTGGTCTCAAACTCTAGAAAACTCAACTACATTTGGTTATAGTCCGTCCCACTGTGATTGGTTGAACGACTATATATGGGTTTAGTCCATGTTATACTCGCGTGATTGTGGACGCTCTAACATCTAACTCCTTGCAAGGACCCTACTCCACTGAACCAACGGTTCTTTTATATATATAGTATTTTGAGTATACAAATTCAACAATCCTACATTTACACATAATTTTTTAATATTTAATTATTTCTCCATAACAAATTTTGTGTGTTATATTTATATCTCTGAAACTAATTATATACGTACGTATATTGTTTCGAATTATTTTCGAATTACGAACCGTTGACCGGTTTTTGACCGAATTTAACTCTTACTAATCTGAATAATACTCGGATGTCTGTCGAATCCCAAATTGCTAACCAGGATTGTAGCTTTCCTAATGGAAAAGCTAGAGATGGTAGTCTCCATTATAATGATTATTTCTATAATCAATCTTTTTATTCTTAGGTTCCAAATTTGTTATCAGGGATATTCCAAATATCACCCACTGTTTTCACAACAGTCTATCGAGAGATTACCACATGTCATAGATTTTTTAACAGTTCAACAATCTTGTTTTTCTTTTTGATTTTTCCGTTTATGATTTTATTAAAATCTCATTTACAAACCAAAACTCAATAATAAGACATTAGTACAATTTGTACAATAGCACACTAAAGATATCAGCGATTATAAATAACGATTAACAAAGTTCTTCGACAAACATTTGAATGACCTAGTCTTAGAAAAATCAACAAGGTCATATGCAGCAACTATAATAGATAATGACTGAGCGACATAACGTGAAAATCTATGGAATTAAGGACATTGATATGGCTGTAATAGACAACCAATTTCTTTTACAAAAAATATATGGAGTAAAGTTATGACCACAGAGAATAAAATATGGGCCATAGCGTAATTGATCGGATGTACAAGAGAAAACAATAATAAGTCATTAGCTTAAAACATTCCATGTTTTATAAATATTGGGTCAAACTATCTAAACCTAATTAATATCATAGTTGCTCGATGGTGTACTGTTATTAATACTTAAAGTAACCAACCTTAAGTTTAAAGTATTTAAACTAGATACGTATAACCCTATATATATATATATTAGTATGAAGTTAAGGTAGTGGTGTAAAAAAATGGGAATGCAAGTATTCTTATTAACGCGTACTATCATTACTTCATTACATGGCTATTTATAGCCTGTTGAAACATAACAATTAAACTACGAGAGTAACACGTCAATGATAATGTGTTAATTTAGGACTTAGTCTAGCTTACCTGATTGCCACTTAGTGGCAACGTGTACTATACAGAGATTATACAATTCTTAGATAAGAAGTAATACATACTTATCAAATGTTAATATTGACCAAGTGGTTACCACTTTGACCGTGTTAAACGGTGGGTCAGCCATAATCTTAGAAGTTTTATAACACTCCTCCTTGGATGATCCACTGTTTTAAGAATGTTGTCTCGTTAAAATCTTGCTAGTAAAATCCAGTGAGAAAAATCCGGTCAAAGGAAAAAAGAGTACAATAAAAATCTTAGAACAGTGTTGGACACGTATATGTTGCCTCGTTAAAACCTTGATAAGAAAAATCAAGTGGGACAAAACCTTGTCGAAGGAAAAAGAGTACATCGCGTTTAAGTCCAAAATCAAAACTCCCCCCTGAACAAAATCTCTGTTAATTTGTTTGCTTGTACATGTGGCGCATTCCGATTCCATAAACCATTTTCCGAAAGACTTTCGTTGGCAGAGACTTGGTGAGTAAATCGGCATAATTCTTAGATAATTGTATCTTCTGGATATCAATCTCATTGTTCTTCTGGAGATGGTGAGAATAAAATAACTTTGGTGAAATATGCTTCGTTCTATCACCTTTGATGTAGCCCTCTTTAATTTGCGCAATACATGTCGAATTGTCTTTACAAATTATTGTTGGCGCACTGGTTATGGAACTTAGACCGCAAGAGCTTGTGATGTGCTCAATTAATGACCGTAACCACACACATTCTCTACTTTCTTCGTGGAGAGCAATTATTTTGGAGTGATTTGAGGATGGAGATGGCATGCTCTGCTTACAAGAACGCTATGAAATAGCAGTTCCACCGCTGGTAAAAACGTATCCTGTTTGGGAGATTCCTTTGTGTGTGTCTGATAAATATCCAACATCCGTATATCATGTTATCTGAGAACAAGATAAACAATCTTTCGAGTAAAACAAACCCATGTCAGTAATACCACGAAGGTAACGAAAAATTTGTTTTACCTCTATCCACTGTCGTTTCGTTGGTGCGGAGCTATACCTGGATATAAATTTTACTGCAAAAGAAATGTCAGGCCTAATACATTGAGCTAAATATAACAAGGCCCCAATTGCACTCAAGTATGGTACTTCTGGACCAAAGAGTGCTTCACCCTCCTATTTAGGGAGAAATGGATCTCTTTTAGGTTCAAGAAATCTAACAACCATTGGGGTGCTAAGAGGATACGCTTCATTCATCTTAAATCACTTAAATACTTTCTATGTATAAGTGGATTGGTGGACAAGAATTCCATTCTCATAATGCTCAAGTTGTAGGCCAAGACAAAATTTAGTTTTACCGAGATCTTTCATCTCGAACTCCTTTTTTAAGGATTCAATTGCTTTGGAGAGTTCATTAGGAGTTCCAATCAAGTTGATGTCATCTACATATACAACTGTTATTGCAATTACATATTATGTCCTTTTAATAAACACACAAGGGAAAATCGGATTGTTTACATATCCCTCTTTTACTAAGTATTCACTGAGGCAATTATACCACATTCGCCCGGATTTTTTTAATCCGTATAGAGCTCTATTTAGTTTAAGTAAATACATATGACGTGGTTTCCCTTCAGGTAATCTGAATCCTTCCGAAAGTTTCATGTAAATGTTTGTATCTAGCTTGCCATATAGATATGCAGTGACCACGTCCATTAGATGCATGTCATACATTCCAGAGACTGTCAGACTTATCAACTATCGAAAGGTAATTGCATCCATAACAGGGGAGTATGTCTCTTCATAGTCAATCCCAGTTTTCTGCAGGAAACCTTTTGTCACTAGTCGCGCTTTATAGCAAACGACTTCATTTCTCTCGTTATGCTTTCTCACAAACACCCATTTGTAATCTACAAGATTCACATTCGCTGGTGTTTGGATTGCAGGAACAAAAACATTGTGTTTGGCGAGAGAATCAAATTCAGCTTGGATTGCCACTTTCTATTTCGGCCAATCGTCTCTTTGTCGACATTCCTCTATAGAGTGTGGTTCAATACCGTCATTATCGTTGGCAATTTCAGTAGTTACTGAGAATGAAAATATATCGTCGATAATAACTATGTTACGATCCCATACTTCTCTGTCGCATGCATAATTTATGGAAATTTCCTCATTTACAGGTACATGTGTCTCAGTCGAGACTTTATCCTCTTCGAGAGGTTCATCAGAGAAAATGGGTCATTCTTTGATAGTCTCTTCAGGAGCACTATCTAAAGCCTCTTCAGGAGCGTTATCTTTAATCGAGACAGATTGGCTCTTCCTCTTTCGAGGGACAAAATCCTTTGATCCAACTGGTCGTCCACGCTTCAGGCGTGCCTTTGATGACTCGTTTTCCGCTGAGCTCCCAACTTGTCATGTCGGTATATCAATCCGAGCATGAGCATTTCTAGCCGGCATATACGATTTTGTAATTCGACCAGTGTCAGTAAATGCATCAGGCATTTGATTTGCAATATTTGCAGATGTATAATCTTTCGCACTTCAATTTCATATTGATTTGTGCAAGGATCAAGATAAATAATGAATGTAGGGTCGGGGCCCTTAGTTCCGAGACAAACTTGGTGTGTACAAAGATATTTCACGTCGTTCTTCTGACGTCTTACCTACTCCACCTAACGGCGGGAAAACTATCTCATCAAAGTGATAATCTGCAAATCTAGCTGTAAAGATATCACTTGTTAAAGGTTCTAAGTACCTTATAATAGACGGTGAATCAAAAAAACATAAATACCAAGGCGACGTTGTGGACCAAATTTGATTCGTTGTGGCGGTGCAATCGGCACATAAACGACACAATCAAAAACACGTAAATGTGATATATCGGGTTGTTTCCTTAAAGCAAGTTGTAAAGGGGAATATTGATGGCTAGAAGTTTGTCGAAGCCGGACTAAAGCCGCATAATGAAAAATGGCATGTCCCCATGCGGATACAGGTAAGTTAGTCCTCATAAGAAGTGGTCGAGCAATTAACTGAAGATGCTTTATAAACGACTCAGTTAATCCATTCTAAGTATGCACATGTGCTAAAGGATGCTCGACATCAACACCAAATGAAAGGCAGTAAGCATCAAAAGCCTTAGATGTAAATTCACTAGCTCCATCAAGACGAATGGACATAATTGAAAGTCTAAAAAATTGGCACGCAACCGAATAATCTGGGCAAGCAGTCTGGCAAAACACAACATTATGTGTTGATAGTAAACAAACATGAGATCATCTAGCATATACATCTATCAATACCATAAAGTATTGAAATGGTCCACAATGTGGGTGGACAGGACCACAAATGTCACCATGAATCCTCTGGAGGAATGTTGGTGATTCAAACTTAAAGATGGTTTTAAAATTAGTTTCCCAGTGAACAAGCAACACAACTCATATCCTTGATCAACAAAAGCTTTTGGTTTTGTAAAGGATGTCCATGAGCATTTTGTATTATTCTACTCATCATGGTAGAACCTGGGTGATCAAGCCGGTCATGTCAAAGATTGAATAATTCAGGATCATTAAACTTCTAGTTAATGACAACATGAGATTCGACAGTTCGAATTCTCGTAAGATACAACCCAGAAAAGATAGCCTTAAGCTTCTCTACAACACGCTTTTGGCACGAAACAGATGAAGTAATACACATATACTCCATATTATGGTCATCCGTTGTTTCAAAGTGGTAACCATTACGCCGAATATCTTTAAAACTCAATAGATTTCTCTGGGATCTGGTAGAGTATAAGGCATCTTCAATAATTAATTTTGTACCACCTGGTAGAATGATACATGCTCTTCCGGAGCCATCTATCAGACTACTCGAACTCGAAATGGTATTCACATTACCCTTAAACCTTTTTAAGGTTATAAAATATTTATGGGTTTGAAAAATTGTGTTTGTTGTTCCACTATCAACCAAACAGACATCTCCATCGTCTACCTTAGAATTTGATAGATTACTTCTGGAATCCATATCCTTCAACACAAATAAAAGAGAAAAGATTAACAAAAGTGTTAACAAAACATCCACCTGTATTATACACCAAAAAAAGTGGTATACATCAACACAAACATACATAAAAACATACACAGAAAAAAAAACTCACAAAATACAAAAAAATATGCTACTAGACATATGAAGGAAACATTTAGTTCTACATCTCATCAAAAGAAAACTGGATAAGCTCACCAGCTTTAGGGTGGACGAGATAATCAGATACATCCAAGTGGGTATTACTGGTATTAGGAACATTGGCCTCTATTAAATTGTCTATATATCTTCGGCAGGTCGCTTCTGGGACGCCATATATTGTTTAACATAATTTTCTGGCGCACGACAGGTACGCTGTCAGTGACCAGTTAAGCCACACCGATAGCAAAAATCTTTCTGAGAAGGTTGACTAGAAAAACCCTTTTCCTTTTCTTGCTTCGGTTCATTGGGTTCCACAATTCTCAACGGTCGTTGGTACGGCTGATAACGGATATACCTTCCCTTTGCATTTTTGTGGCCCCAGTGTTGGTTTCTTTTGCCATATCCACGTTTTCTTTTGTTACCATGATTATTTCCTCATCCAAAAGATGTGGTTGTGTGTGCTTCAGGCAACGCTGCGGAACCAGTGGGACAAGATTCATGGTTTTTCAACAAAAGCTCATTGTTCTGCTCTGCAATCAACAAACAAGAAATTAGCTCAGAATACTCTTTAAAATTACGCTCTCGATACTGTTGTTGCAGGAGAACATTCGAGGCGTGAAAGGTTGTAAATATTTTCTCCAACATTTGTTCTTCAGTGACAGTTTCAGCACACAATTTTAGTTGCGAGGTTATTTTAAATAGAGCAGAGTTATAAGATGTCACTGAACGAAAATCTTGCATCCGCAAGTTCAACCAATCATTCTGATCCTTTGGAAGTATGACCAACTTCAGGTGGTCATATTGTTTTTTCAGACAGTTCCACAAAGTAAGTGGATTTTTAACTATTAAATACTCATTTTTCAAATCATCATGTAGATGATGTCGGAGGAAAATTATGGTTGTAACGTGGTCCTTACTGGACGCGGTGTTTCCTTCTTGAATTGTCTGCCCAAGGCCTTTAGCTTCAAGATGAAGCCCGACATCAAATACCCAAAAAATATAATTATTTTTTGGAATGTCGAGGCCAGCGAATTTAAGTTTTGTTAGATTTTTCATTTAAGAAAAATATTCAAGAAAACAACAACTACCTATACTCCCTGTATTTTGGTTGCTTGACCGTTGATCGACGAAAACTTCGTGCTGATAACGTTTGATAAATATTGTGTCAAACTATATAAACCTAATTATTATCATAGTTTGTTCGATGGTGTACTGTTACTAATACTTATAGTAACCGACCTTAAGTTCAAAGTTTTTAAACTAGATATGTATAACCCTATATATGTTAGTACGAAGTTAGGGTAGTGGTGCAAGAGAATGAGAATATTCTTATTAACGGATACTATCATTACTTCATTACATGGGTATTTATAGCTGTTGAAAACATAATAATTAAACTACGAGAGTAACAGGTCAATGATAACGTGTTAATTTAGGACTTAGTCTAGCTTACTCGATTGTCACTTAGTGGCAACGTGTACTATACAGGGATTATATAATTCTTATATAAGAAGTAATACATACTTATCAAATGTTAATATTGACCAATTGGTTACCACTTTGGCCGTGTTAAACGGTGGATCATCCACAATCTTGAAAGTTCTATAACACCATGGATGAAAACAAAGGTCAATTAAACTTGGTATTAAATATAGAATAGTTGAGATTCAAGGAAAAGTAATTTTATTTTAAAAGACACGTGACAACGAATTTGTCAGAACATGAAATTGGTAATCTATTAAACATTGATCTTGTTTTGGTTTGAGAACAACAATCAAAAGTTAACTGGTAAGAAGAGGTTTGTGTTAGAGCATTATTCGGTCAAACTCATAAATATTAACGTAATTTCAGTAGACATTGGTATTTTAGATAATATGTTAAGTCATGTGGTTTGGAAAATTCGATTTTGGACAGCGGGAAATCTACAAATTAACCAAATGGACCTAATTTTTATATAAATAAATATATTTTTTAATTAATGGAACCCGTTTTTTATATAAACAAATAATTTTTTAATTAAAAGAGACTGGTTTCTATTTTTAAAATCATATATATATATATATATATAAAGTAAACTAAAATAACTAACATAATATAAAAAAATATTTTACCCGGCCTATATTGAGCCGATCGTCTCAATATGAGACGATGCTCGGCATATATTGAGTCGATCGGCTCAACATGAGTCGATCGGCTCATGTTGATTCGATCGACTTATGTTGAGCCTCGATGGGCAAACCCCCTAAAATACCCATTTTTTAAGTCATTTTTTGGGTTTGTCCATTCCACTGTGGGGTGGTAATTGGCAAATTAGCCAAAATGCCTACCCCACTAGCTTTACTTTGAATATGTCAAATTTGTTGTCAATGTTGGATGACCAAAACTATTTCTTAAATTATTGTCTATTAAAGTTACTCTCGGACTAGGATTAGATTTAGTTAAATCACCGAATACCCTTGAAGATTGATGAACACGAAGACATCATCGAGAACTTCATCAACAAAGGAATGTGAAGATTGAATATCCTTGAAAATGAGAGGGTACCTAGTACACCATCAAATTTTTCGTTCGTGAACCTATATGGACAAACCTTGTACAATCAATATGTTCGGATGTGAAATCTATTTTCAAGATTATGAGACAAGGATTCCTTTGGATGATCAATTAAGATACAAATTTACAAGGTCAACCTAGTATGAACTTGAACCTCCAAGATCCGAATTCAATCATGACAAAGTCTTGTATGATCTATATTCCAAGATTCGAATTCAACAAGAACTTGTCTTGTAAGATCTTATTTATCAAGCTAAAAACAATCTAGGTTGATTAACGTACTACTTATGATATTTTTATTATATAGATAAAATGATATAATGCGAAAAAGAAATAACACAAGACGGCAGAAATTTTGTGAACGAGGAAACCTGCATCTACAAGTAAAATTTCGTGACCTTGTCCTGTTTTGAACACCACATTGTATTAATCCGTTGCAGACATTAGCATACTATCATACTTTGGACCGGAATGTAGTTGAGACTGAATTAACCTTCCGAGCAATTCAGTTGCAGTCACGCTCCTTACGTCTATTGAATCTCGCAAGACCCTGTGCACTTGATTCCCCTATCCAACGTCTTTTACAGACCTAGGAGTTGTTCCACAGTCCTTCATAGAGACTAGTGCTACCCTGCCTTCAACATGACATCTATTTAATTTCCTCTAGATATGTTTCAATCAAGGTAATGAAAATCTATTTGCTTTGAGGATCTCCGGGTAAAAAAAATATTAAGCAAACCTCAACAATTAGGATATTTACTCTCTTCAAAAGTTACAAAGAAGCCTAATTGATTCTACCTCAAAAAATCTAATTTAAGACAAATTTAGATGTCATTCTTATGGAACTACAAGGTCAGAGACGAATAACTCATTGTATTTTCTATCAATCTTGTTTATCGACGACCAAATAACATAAGAGACAAGCCTTTAGAATAAACAAGAATTACTATCATCAAGATAAGATTTCAGATATCAATGACCTATTAGGTAAAAGATAGTCTGACCGGGATTCACGAATCCCAAGTGAAGTCTTCAAAGTCGTAATATAATTACGTTTCTCGAGGAAACTTATGTCTTTCGAGGACGACCCTTAGAACAACAAGATGCACATCTTGTAGGTATTGAGAGTCTTAGTTGCAGAGAGTCCTTTATTTTTAATAGTGAATAAAAAGAGGTTTCTTAGAATTCAAGCAACTATTACTTACACCCAAAGCAAGTTCGTGAACGTGTTTCCATGTTTACAAATTATTTTGATCCAAAGTAATCTTTTACAACTTAGAATAGATTTTTACTTTGGTACCAAGTAAGTTATTTCCATAGTTATAGTCTTCTAACAATAAAGTTAACTTGTTCGCCATATAATGGTTCTAATAATATATAACTTGTAAGTGTACGAGAAGTTTACCTTGCAATACAAAAAAGAATGACGCATACACATATTTGTCAATAAGAACCGTGCACCAATAAGTTCACAAGCTAACCATATGGTTCGTGAACCATCAAAAAATATTGGAGTTCAGTAACATCCAAAATATATGTTGTTCATGAAATAAAAAACTTTGTTCGCGAACTTTAAAAAATTGGAGTCAACAGAAACATATACAAAAGTACACAGTTCGCAAACTAGGAAAACTTGGTTCTCGCCCACATGATATTGGAGGAACATACCCAAAAGTGCACAGTTCGCGAACTAGAAAACTTGGTTCACGAACTCTTGTACTTTGGAGTTTAATAACATCAAGTTTTTGCACAGTTCGTGAAGCAACATTTCCAATTCATGAACTCTATTACGCCTTAATGTTATTTGGTTTCTCTTTCGCAAACGTAGTTTGTTGAACAAAAAAAATTGTTTTCAACTTCAAATGCGATAAACCCTTAAACATCCAATGTCTGAGTTCATGTTTCGAGATTAATTAAGTACGTACAAGCTTGAACTCGAAACTTCTTCTTTGTAATTTATCATATACTAAAGCCATGTGACATCGTCTCAGAAGATAGAATGCTAGAAATAATGAGTAAATTGGATAGTCATTCTTCACATACCTTTGTTGATGAAGTTCTCGTTGATGTCTTCATGTTCTTTAGTCTTGAATCTTCAAGGGAATTCAATGACTTCTAATACTCAACTAAATAAATCTAATCCTAGTCCAAAATTGACTTAGTAGACAATAAATTAAGAAATAGTTTTGGTTATCTAACATTGACAACAAGCTTAACATACCAGTACTTGTAGGTTCAACCGAGCAATTCTCTAACAATCTTCCTGTTTGTCAATTTTAATGACCAAACTATCAATTAATATATATATAAATAAGATAAAATATTTAGCTCTCATTCCCTATAATACTTATTGATTTTTTGAATCTTAATTTTTATTATCATTTATTAAAAAAACGGATATAACTAAATTAAGAATCCAAACATAAATTAAATTTGTGATGATGCCACGTTAACAACTCTTGATAATTAAGTTATTTCCTTATCATTAAATCCTAGGATATTTAACCACTTTAAAAGAGTATTTATTTTCTTATCATCAAATCCTAGGTGTATTTAACCACTTTAAAAGAGTATATTCGTAGAAAAAATATCACATTTATTCACATCTAAAAGGCATACACAGTGACACAACATTTCACCCTTTTGAGATCATTTACTTCTAAAAGACACAAATCCAATCATAATAGTTTCAACATTTTTGGAAAGGAAAAAACTCTTATTTATTTTGAGAAAAAGGATATAGCTAACTAATTAATAATCAGCTTAAATATGTGAAATTTATTTTTCTTTGGGAAAATAAAAAAAACGATACAATTCGGATCGGATATTGTATGATAAAATTCGATAAAAAATCAAAATGAAAAAAAATAACAAAACAACAGTCTCAAGTTCAATTGTTATGGATAATTGATTTTATTTTGTTATCTTCTATATTTTTCGAATTTTGATTGTCTATGTTCCGACTTACGTTCCCAGCAGCAAATCATGTAAACAAGAACATTTTAGTTATTAACATAAATATATTGGACAAGGACCTTTGAAGTTTATTTCAAGGTGAGCTTATTTCGTTTCATTCCATCGTTCCCCCCAAAAATGAGCATTCCTCGAAAAAAATCGTTCAAGAGAAAACTTGGAATCAATGGGCTCTGAGTAATCTTACTGGGCTTTGATTGTGTACCCTTAGGAATGATTAGAATGATATAGAGAAATAAATGCTTGAAAACAAGGTTAACTACAACTGCACAAACGATATCTACCTCAATTGGTAGGTAGTATCCACGAGGAGAAATTAAACATTACCTTATCCAAGTCTTTTGATCTCCTTTAACAATGGCTTCCTTTTCAGACTAGGAAAAAACTTACATTGTTGATCAAAATCATACCTTACCTTAACACTGATATATTCTCCCCAATTGTTGAGAGAAATGCTAGCAGACTGCTCCTTAAAAGAATAAAACTCGGTTAAAAATGTTGAACACATGTGTCTCAAGTGCTGTATTCACACACTAACTTAGGATCACGTACAAATTTGGACCATTGTGTATTAGAGAGCTAGCACTACATTATGATTATGGCTTAGACTTGGGTGATTTCAGTTTGATTAAAAGTAACAAAGGGTTGTTCTAATTTTCATTTCAATTATTATGGACCTTGTGGTGGTTCCATGGTCAATTTGCAAAAGTTGAGAGCACTAAGAGGTGACCACACAGACAGTGGCCCAAAAGAACCGAAACAGTACTATACCCCCCCTCTCTCTCTATAGAGACAGTGACTTAGAGAGGACTGCAAAAGTTTTCGACAGTGAGTATATAGAAGAAAAGAACAAGAATTGAGTGGGAAAAGGCCTAATAACAAAAGCTAAAGATGTAGTACCAAGTTTGTGGGCAATCAAACCAAGTTGAATCCTCTCTGTCAAAAAGCATCTATGGTCGCAATAGTTTTACTCTTCTAACCAAAAGATTGAGTAATTTTGTTGATTTAATTACTGCAGTAATTTATGCATACCTTTTGATAGGAAATTGAGAAGTTTGCCCACGAAATCTTTTTCAGTAACGTAGAATTAATTTGGCTAGAAAAGTCATGAAAAACACCGGCCCAAGCATAAGAATGTTGTTTTTCTTTTCTCTTTTTTTGTAGGAATCTAGGATGCACATAAGCAACAACTTTGCCAACCAAAACTTGTGGAGCAAATGTGAAGCTAAGTGGGTGGTTAACACTAATGAGTCTCTAAGATTTAAGAGATACAGAGATGTTTGGATATCATTTAAGAAGTAGTTTTTAACTTAAAAAAATTAAAAATTAATTGAATTTCATATTTATCCAGGAAATCTTTTTCATAATCGCAGCATTAAGTTGGTTAGAAAAGTCATAAAAACATTTGGCCAAAGTATAAAATAGTTAATTTTTTATCTTTTTTTGCAGGAAGCAGCACATAAACAATAACTTTGATAACCAAAACTTGTGAAGCAAATGTGAAGCTAAGTGGGTGGTTAAGACTAACGAGTCTTTAAAACTTGAGAGATATGCGTGGATGTGTGGATACTATTTAAAAAGTAATTTTTTGGTTTAAATAAACTGAAAGTTAAAAATTAGTTTGTGAACTAAATTTAAAGGAAAAATTGGAAATATGTCCCGGTATTTACCTATATATTTGAGGATATGTTCTGTAACGGTTGAATTTAAATTGGTTTCACACTATCATCAACTTCCGCTTCTGTTAATCAATCACCATCATGATCAACTTCATAATCCAGAATTTATTTCCAATTTTCTCTCTCTTTAACCATTAAACGTTTTATGTGTGGAGGACATAACTGTCTAAAAATATACATTTAACGGAAAAAATGGACGACTATAACATATACCTTAAATTCGACCGTTACAGGACATATCCTCAACTGAGACATATAATTTGAGACATATTCCCAATAATCTCTAATAATTGATAGCAAAATTTCTTGCAATTGACTTTTGCTTCTTCTATGTTTGGTTGCCATACATACTTTCAACGAAAGCAAAACAATACTACTATTTGCCATCCTATTTACCTTAGGAAGTAGAAACATTTGCAAACACATAAAAACTTCAATCTAAAAGTTGGTAAACTTTGTGGGATAAATACAAAATCTGAGGATGAATAATTATTTTACCATGACCAATATTGCAACCGGACAAGTTTGAGTTTGACCCAAGGGTTGAAACTTTGTGCACGGTATCTTTGAGGTCTGCCAACCACGTACCCCTTGAGAGTAGAGACTCGAGAGAGAAAGAGAGGGATGGGGTCTTGTCCAACTCCCAATTTGTTTTTTCCTTCTCAAAATTTCTTGATGAACAAAAGATATTCATTTCTTGACATAGTACTACCTAACAACTGCCAAAGACGGAAAATATATGGAATATATTACAACAACAATACTGATTGATTGATTGATGCAAAATCTCTCATGTGGTGCTGATAGTCACCACAATGCCATGATCTATTCATTTGATTCCTAGCTATCTTCTTTCTTCACTAACCCAAGGGCCAAACAAAAACTATACCATAAGATTTGTTTTTGCCAAGCACATGCAATGATCAATATCAGTTTCGTGTCCAAAATAGAGTACATGGTACATTTTTGCCAACTTACTTTGATCATCTTGGACACCATGATCATCTTGTACTAATCTCCCCACACCCAAGATTTTCCATATCTTTCTAAATATGGATACTGATGGAGAGATATACATAACAAAGTGTCATGCCCACTTTTTTTTTAAAGAAAATTCTACTAGGCTCATAGAGATAGAGGATACTGCTATGCCAATACATATCCATTTATCTCTTCTTAGTTACATTTTTTTTTCCTCTCCTGTTTTATTGAATTATTATTATTATTTGGTTTTCTTTCTGGTTTCTGCCTAAATTTTACTGTTTAAACATGTGAGTGTTTAGAGAAATATCGGTGAGACTGATTCACAAAGTGAAAATTATTGCACCGTCTTTCCTTTTGGTGAAAAAGATGGCCGGCTTTGGATGTTGACACAATGCATTTTCCGCATTCTCTCCGAGTATTTAGCGTAATAATGTACAGTGAATAAATTGCACCAGAAAGCAAATACAATTATATGGATATGGAATGAATCTTGCAGATATCCAAATTAAATGCAAGGTTTAAATGCAAAATAGTCGATCAATTATTGTCAAAAACCAACGTGCTAAAATCATTTTAATTTTTTTATAAACGTTTTAGTTCCAGACCCGATACATGCATGTTGAGTAGAGGAATGAGAGGACATATGTAGCTCTTTGCCCCGTAGGACGTTTGGATATTAGAACAGAAGTATTTCTATTTTTTTAGGAGCAGAAATCAAATATCAGAAATCAAAAGCAAAAAAAAATTACTTCACAATTGTTTTTTCTTTTTAAAGTCAATCTCAAATTTTATTCCCAGTCTATTGTGGTTTTTCTGCTTCTAGAAGTTGATAAAGTTATTTTTAAAGGTATATTCGAAGCATGTTTTCATACTATAAATAGAAATATTTCTGGAGAAACAGAAGTCAGTCCCAGAAATCTGAAATAAAAGGATTTTACTTTATAAAAATTTAAATTTTTTATTTCTAAAAATTATTTTGAAATTACACCGTTAAAGTAATTTTTTATTTTTCAAATTCTAGTAGTCGAAAAGTCACTTCTCAAGGTATATTCAATCACCCTATAAACACCCTCAGGGGTTGTCTGGATAGTAGAAGCAGAAGTTAATCCTAGAAGCAAAAACATTTTATTTCATTAAAAATTAACTTTTCTACTTTTAGAAATCAATTTAAAATTATATAGCCAAACTAATTCCAGATATTTTTTCTTCCAAAAATTAAAAAACAATTTTTTAAATGGTATCCCAACAAACTACAAAAATATTAGGTAATTAGGCTATAAAGAAAATTAAGATTTTAAGTATGCCTCTCTGCCTCGCATACTTAGCAACACTTAAATTGTTACTAATTAACTGTGAAGAAAATTAAAATTTTAGGTATATACCATACTTGAATCTGCATCTCTGCCCCATATACTCAGCAATAGTTAAATTGTGCCGAAATCAGCCTATGAAAACAAAAATCAAAATTTTAGGAGGGTCTTCTCATACATGATGCATTGGGTCTTTGCCCCAAACATTTAGCAATTCGTAAACTGTTACGAAATTAACCTGTAAATGGAAGTTTCTACTAGAGAATTTTGATGCATTGGGTACCATACCATACATGACTAAGCGTCTCTTCCCATACATTAAGTAATCTTCCGAATTGACCTATGGAAAAAAATTGTCAAAGTCTTAAATTAAATTGTTAAGTGATTGACTGACTAACCTGTAAATAAAATCAAGATTTAAGATACATGACTTTGCGTCTATGCCTCTTACACTTGGAAATACTTGTCAAATTAGGTGTGTCTCGGACATGGCATGTAAGTTGGTCCATGAGGATGGAGACTCCACATAGATGTAAAGTTGTGAACCACATTAAGTTCTCAAAACACTTGGCAGTTTTGAATAACATGCCAGTAGTCCTTGTTATTGGAGCACCTTAGTCCAAAAGTATTTGTTCACATGCGTATGATGTTTCATAGGAAGTTTATCTGGTAATCTTCATGAGATCCACAAAAATGAATGCTCAGTTTGTCATGTTTCAAAGGATCTTTTATCAGTCAAAGGTTGTTGACAAGATCATAGGATTTGGGAAGATCCAACTCCAAAACAAAATTTCCACTCAAACCCAAACCAAATTCGATCTGTCTTTTTTATATTGATTGTTGCAAAACGTTTCCACAGTGATATTGGTTGAATTGTTGTAAGTACAAACAATCAAAAACTACCCTACCATTAACTACATGTTTAGCATGCTAATGGCCTAGTACACCTACTGAAAAAAGTATTCTTTTTTTCTGGGGGAATGAAGTTTATTTTATTTTTTTAATGTGGAACCCGAGTGTTAATAGGAAAAAATAAAAAGGTAAAAATATCTTTTTTTTATAGGATGAAGAGAATTTTATTTTATTTTATTTTTCAGGTGGAACCATCTGAAAAGAACAAACTAGGTGTTTCAAAACTACTATGGTAGGCTGTGTTTCAAAGATTTGAGTGTGAAAACAAAACACAAGGAAACAAGCATGCAGTCAGTTAAAAGGACAATATGATTCACTAGACAAACAATATTGATTTAGGTAATCAACAATATGCATGCATCCAAAAACATTTTATGATCGACTTGAGTAATTTGTACTCTATTAACATATATATTCTGATCGAATTCAGACAACTTTATGGTTATGGTCGTGCGGGTAATGAGTCTTATAGGCCAAATGATGAACATCTTAGGAACATAATAGTCATTGACATTTCTAAAAATCATCGTAATTACTATAGAAACCTCATGATATCTTTTAGTTTAGCCTTTGGGACTTCTTTGTTTTCATTTCTTTTACTACATTTTATTTCTACATTTTGCACCATGCCGTCTATGCCTTACATCACACAATTCATTGTATCTTGGTCACTTAATAGGGCACTCGATACGCAATAGATGCTTTCCCATGGAAAAATGAGACACCCGAAGGAAAATCTTTATATTTCTCATGTAGGATACTTTAATATGTGAAAATCATTGATAAATAACCTTTATGAAGAGGTTTGAACTCAGATCAGTAGTATTATCGTCCAATAAACTTTATCACTTTATTACAATAATATTGGCAGAATCATTGCATTAACAAAGATGTCTTGTAAATATGTTTTGGAAGCAGACTTTAGTTTGCCTTTTTAGGTACTAATCATACAAGCGTGCAAGCAATTTAATCATAATCTAGTTTAACAATACTGTTAGGAAAAGAAAACTAGGTTCTTTTGAGTGTATTAATTCATTATTCTTTAAAATACTATTATGAAATTCCATAAACTATTTATGAATCTGTAATTCAATACCTAATATAGTTGAGATTGCGCATCATTACATGTGTAAGTTTGTAACCCAAATAACCAGCAAATAAGATCTTAATGTTCCCTTTTTCTTCTTCTCAAATACTATGCAAAAGGTTCCCCATTATTCCATGATGTTAAATAATATCCGATCTGCCAAATATTTGAATGAAAACAAAGTCTTGTAGCTAGATACACAAAATCTATGACAAAATCTTAAAGACCATATTGATTCCATGTCTTACTAAATATGGTAATGAAGTCATTTTTGCTTACAAAAGCTACTCACTTTCTAATGAAAGTTACCTATTTACTTTTGGAAAAAATATAACAAAAAAGATTATGATTTATGACTTCTTATCTAACTTAATCCAAATCTATCTCAGCCGTTTATTTATTATTGATTAGTCCTAAGTGGGTCCCACAAAAGATACACTGTTGAGATATTATTGATTGGATAGGATTGGATAGGATAGGTCAAGTAGATTGAATGATAGGTTTGGTAAAATCTGTGGGCGGGTGGTTAAAATCTTGCAACCAAGCAAACACATCATACATCTATCTAGTCTTGCAGTTGCAACTTCGTAACTACCTTAATATTTGCATATGATATTCTAAGCCCTCACACGATCCATCTTTTCTTGCAACATCTTCTCTTCTTCATCACTATTACAGAACATAATATGTTGGAATGAAAGGTGTTTCATGATCTTAGAGACATCCATACTAAATGTAGAGGCCATGTTTAGACTGGATTTCATTTGATTCTCATTTTTGTATTTTACCAAAATAAAATAATTATATGTATATATATCTATATATTGATTTTTTTTTATTTTTTTTTCCGTAAAATAGGCGAACCTCAAACATATATTAACATAGCCGATATAACATAGCCGATTTAGGAAAATCGGATTCAGAACCAATATAGAGTTTGTTCAAAATCACATTACAGTCATCAAATCTAAAATATCTCCACCGATGCTTGAACATTAATCCTACCGTTACAGACATTACAACCATTTCAAAGATCCACGAGGACAAATCCACATCAAGAAACCAATTTAGTTTTGCTTAGAACCAAACAAAACATATTTACAACAATACACAGAGCAGTGTTGGGATCTTGAAAAGATCCAACCAGGGATTTTTAAAGCCATACATTCTAGAAGACAAAATAAATTTTGTCAAAACAAAACAGATTTGTAACACTGCACATAGCAAGCTGTTACAAATATGGTTGGTTTTTTGATAGGCTGCTTGTCCACTGCTACAAATAATACACTTTCTAGAGCTACTTTCTTTTAATGAGCTATATCTTTTGAAAATTTATCCATCTTGTTAAGCAAGCTGTGTGACAGGGGTTACCGAAATCTAAGGGAGTTACAAAAATTTCATATAAAAAGAGTTGTTTTTTGCTTAATACTAATAATCCTGTGAAATTTGATAACCCTATACAGTAACCTTGCGATTAAGTTTTATGATAACGAATGAACCTACATTCAACCATTTTACATGTACCAAGAGGTCCAAAACTACCATTTTCACAAGAGTGAATAACCTATCCCTCTATAAGGAGTAAAAAATGGTGTATATAAGGAGTGAAAAATGGTTATACCATTTGTTACTCGTTACACTATTCTTTTTGTTGCAAGTAATTTTTTGTGAATATATCAATGTGACATTCGAAAAAGATGCGTGGTATATAAAAACATGTTAGGTTGTTTCTCACAAACTCTCTCTCTCTCAAGTTAACATGGTTTGTTGCTAGCTAGAATCCAAGATTCTCTTCTCTTCTCTCTTTAACCAACCTTAGCAACTTCTTTGTCATTCTCTTTTCTTTTCTCTTTTTTCATGCAAGGTAAAATATGAAACCTCTTCTCTTCTTCTCTTCTAGGTACTTTTGTATATAAATACCATCTCATCCTCTCTTCTTCTTCCTCCATCTTTCACCAAATCTCTCTACCTCTGTATCTCTCTTTAGCTCTCTCTTTCTCTCTAGCTAAGAGTATGACAAATAAGTGTAGTTCAATTCAAACATATCTTAAGTTGCTAATAGTTTTAGTTATTAGCCGTGTAATGTCCATCCTAGGGAAACCAACACCATCAACAAAGACAATGACAAGTTCAGTACTACCCCAAAACCTATTAGCACTCGATCTTGCTAATAAGTTAAGTTTCAATTCTGATTCCATTAACTTAGCTTCAACTGATTTTGGTAAACTTGTTCAATCAAAACCACAAGCAGTTTTCTATCCGTCTTCGCACCAAGACATCGAAAATCTTGTAAAATCCTCCCACTCTTCTACTAGACCTTTTAGTATCGCAGCCAAAGGTCGAGGTCATTCGGTTCGAGGTCAAGCTATGGCTCATAATGGTGTTGTTATTGAAATGAGATCATTGATGAATTGTGGTGATCGAATCAATGTTTCCACGACGGATCTTTACGTTGATGTTGGTGGTGAGCAGCTTTGGATAGATGTTCTAAATGCTACTCTCGAATACGGACTTACGCCAAAGTCATGGACTGATTATTTGTACCTCACCGTTGGCGGTACTTTATCAAATGCAGGAATTAGTGGTCAATCGTTTCTCTATGGACCTCAGATCAACAATGTCTACGAGATGGATGTAATTACTGGTATAAATTTTTCAATCCTTCTAGTATTTGGCTGCACTTTTGTACCCATAAGTAGCTAACTAATACCGGAAGAAGATCTAGCTAGCCCACCCAAGTATACGTACGTATGATATATTATGTGCAGTACCAATCATAGCTAGTGTTACCATGTATGCATGTAAACATGCAAACATGTTTTTGGTTCTCATACAAAGTAAGTCATATAGCTTTCAGATGCACCCCCACACGGTAAACTTTCCCGGTGATGTGTATCGGCAGTGTCCAAATCACATTATATGTGAGGACCAGCACTCTTGATCGGCCTCAATCTGTATCACATATAAACAGGAGGCGGTAGGGGACCTAAAGGTTACATATAAACGATTATGGACACGATTATTATCATCGATCATACGCGTGTTAGGTTTAATATATTCCGTGTGGGGTTTGCTGTATTATTAGTTGGTTTATACACAACAAAGACTACAAACTTCACCTCCTTATGAGTTGTAATGAATGATAAGTTGTTGTTTTTGTTTGTGTATCCTTTTTGCAGGAAGAGGAGAGACAGTGACTTGTTCCAAACATAAGAATTCAGAGCTCTTTTTTGGAGTAATGGGAGGTCTAGGTCAATTTGGGATCATCACTAGGGCTAGAATTGCCTTACAAACAGCCCCACAAAAGGTACAATTCAAATATCTACCTGTTCTACTATATATAAAGGCAATGCAACTTGGTTAAAGTGTTGAAATTTTTGTATATCACACGTTCACATGCCTTTTCTTTTTTCCTGCATAAGACTGTACCTACGCCGAACTATGATTCCATCGTTAAATTTTTCGTCTAGTTAACCTTGAACTAGTTACTCATTTAATAACCTAAAGAACTAACAGGCCATCTAATGCATTTCATATAATTTGTCTTGATGCTTAGGTGAAATGGGTACGGATGCTTTACAATGATTTTTCAGTGTTTACGAGAGACCAAGAACATTTGATCTCCATAAATAACAATGAGAATGGTCGTCATAATCATGGTATGGATTATGTTGAAGGATCGTTAATGATGGATGTCCAATTAAGTTCTCTTAACAACTGGAGATCGTCGTCGTTTTATTCCAAAAGAGATTATCGGAAAATTATATCTCTAGCAACCAAAAATGATGCTAAAAGCAAAATCATTTACTGCTTAGAAGTGGCCAAATATTACGATGATCTCACTGTTAATACCATTGATAAGGTACCATTTCTTGACATGTTACAATTTTAACTATACCGTGTCGAAAAGTCCTATACATCAAATTCTGTATGTACTGATGATAATTTACGTGCTATTTCGTGTTCGAACATTTTTTGTTGTTGTTGCAGGAGCTAGAATTGTTGTTCAATGGCCTGAGTTACGCTCCTGGGTTTAAGTTCACAAAAGACGTCTCGTATGTGGATTTCTTGAATAGGGTACGAATCGGAGAACTGGAGCTTCAAAAACAAGGACTATGGGATGTTCCACATCCATGGCTGAATCTATTCGTACCCAAATCTCGAATATCCGAATTCGATTCTGAAGCCTTTCATGGTATCCTTGGAAAAAACAGATCCTCTGGACCAATTCTTGTCTACCCTACCTATCGAAACAAGTAAGCAGCCCTTAACGTAGAATGTTAGTATTTCTCTTTTTTGGTCATATAAAAAAAGTGATCAGTGGAACTATAATACATGGTCTTTGACCGACGTTGACCGGTGTTGACCGATCGATAGACGGAAAAAGAGTGCGTGAAAATTGAGATCACTAATCGGAAAAATTGTTTAAATGTACAACAGGTGGGATGAAAGAGCCTCAGCAGTAATCCCTGATGAAGAAATCTTTTACTCAGTAGGGTTACTACAATCAAGTGGTTTGAATGATTGGGAGTACTTGGAAGAACAAAATAAGGAGATACTAAGTTTTTGTGATAAAGTTGGAATCAAGTTTAAGCAGTATTTGCCTCACTATGAGACTAAAACAGAGTGGGTGAATCATTTTGGTGCAAAATGGGATTTATTTCAACAGAGAAAAAATATGTTCGATCCTAAACGGATACTCTCACCAGGACAAAGAATTTTTAGTTAATGAAACATTTAAGTAGTATTATTAATTAATTAACTAATGTAATTTTAATTTATTTTAGAATCAAGAGGAAGATTATTTAGGACAAATATGTATTCATGGTTACTAATTGATCAATTAGATGTCATCATGTTTTAATTTTGCCTAATTGACTATTACCTTTTTTTTTTTTTTCTTTTTTTAAATCGTGTGGAAATGATTCGAACCATGTTTTATTTGGATTCGATTTATTAAGGTCTGATATCTGATCCGGACCAAATCAGATCTGAATGTTGAGTCATCTATTAACAAACAATTGTAGATGTGTGACTATGTTTTTAGTTTAAATCTCCGTGTTGACCAGATAAATCTATTTTTTTCATTTTTATTTTTTATCAATAAAGATAAACCACGCTAGCTATTACCAAAATCCTTTTCTTATAAAAAAGCGAGTTGACTCTGTTGACCCAAAAATTATTCGTGTGCAACTGTGCATTTATGTAGAAAGTGTTTATGTGACATTTGTATTTGGATAATTGAGTTGTTATTAACTGATCTTATTATCTGATGTGTTAAAAGTCTCGTCCCTGATTACGTAACTACAAAAATTGATCCCTGAAATAAAATTAAATTTTTTAAATGAAACTGAAGTCGATAAAGTTGTACAGCTTCTGCCATTATTACCTATTATCAACACAAATATTCCAGATCAGAGAATATGGCAGTTTGGTGCTAGCTTCTCAGTTGCCAAGTATTACAATGCTTTAGAAACCGATGGACTTATTTCTTTTCCTTATAAAAGTATATGAATCCTAAAATTTCACAAAAGATATTATTTTTTATTTGGACACTGTGCTATGATGCAGCTCCAACAATGGATACTTATAGGAATTCTTTTTTGGTGGATGGTTGTCTTCTCATAGAAGTGCAGAAACAAATAATCATATTTTCCTTCGTTATCAGACTACTAGTGCAGTTTAAAATCGGACTGTTTATTTTTAAACCGGTCGCCGAGGCATTGTGGCCTGGAACAAAAGCACGACTAGTTCCGTTCAGACCCTAGATCATAGTTATTGTCTATTGTTCAGTTATCATCTATCATCGAGATAAACCTCCTATACCCTTTTCAAGTTCCAACAAGAGAAAAAAATGGCGATTTCTTCATCATTTCCACCAAATCTGTTTGCTTCACTTTCCCTCTCATCATCATCTTCTTCTCCTTCTCTTCCCTTTCTGACAATCCAAAACAAAACCCATTCTTCACATAGAAATCTCAAACATGAACCGTTTTGTTCTAACCAAACAATTGATTTTGAAACTGAAGTAGCTGAGAAAATCCAAGTTAAGAAGAAAAGAAAACTCAGACCCAGTTTTTATGAACAAGTTTGTGACAGATGGTCCTTGAAGAATCACTCACAGAGAACCAAATTCCCATGGCAACAACAAAAACAAGAAGAAGAAGAAGAAGAGGAGGCAAAAACAGAAGTGATATCTCAGAGCTTGAGTTCAGTAGAAGAAGAAGAAAATGAGGTAAATTTTGATTTAGGGAATAAAATTTCCACTCCTTGGGTTTATAAAGCTAAACCCAAAGAAGCACATTTCAATTCTGAAATTAAAATTTTAGAGAATAGTTTAACTGATAGTGCAAAAGTGAGTGAATTTAATGAAAATTCAGTAGAAGAAGAAGAAAAGGAGGTAAATTTTGATTTAGGGAATAAAATTTCTACTCCTTGGGTTTATAAAACTAAACCCAAAGAAGCACATTTCAATGCTGAAAATTTTTTGGAGAAAAGTTTAGCCGATAGTACAAAAGTTAGTGAATTTAATGAAAATTCAGAAACCCCGAAAAGGGTTGTTAAGAATGATAGTAATTCGGAGGATTATATGTCTCAATTTGGTTTGGTAGAAGAAAAATTGAAGGATGATTTGGTGGGGGTTTTGTTTGATTCTGGAAAGAATGAAAATGTTGGTACTTCTGTAGTGGTAGGTAGTCGGGGTGGTGATTTGGGTGCGGTGTTGCCGTGGGAGATGAGTAGTAATAGGGAGTCTGTGAATGTACATAAGTGGAAGAGGAATAAGACAGAAGTGGCAGAGAAATCGATTCCGGAGATTGAATTGAAAAGGCTTAGAAATGTTGGTTTAAGAATGCAGATGAGAATTAAAGTTGGAGCTGCAGGTATAACACAAGCATTGGTTGAATGCATTCACGAGAAATGGAAAGTTGATGAAGTTGTAAAGCTGAAATTTGAAGGACCACCGGTGCTTAACATGCAGAGAACTCATGATGTTTTAGAGGTTAGTGGTTTTTGATATTGTGTGTTGTTATACTAAATTGTGATTCACTCCACAATTGAATTATAATACCTATTGGTGCCATGATAGTTTGAAATGTGTTGAATTTTACGTATCTATGAATGTGATGCTTGTGAAGCTCAGCCTTGAGGAGAAATGAACACAATAATTGATAAATGTTGACTTGTTGTTACGGTCTCTCATAATCCCTATTAACTTGTTTGGTCCGGCTGTGTGTTTTTGTTTCAGTAATTGCTTATCTATCATTTTGGAACTAGCCATAGGTTTAACTTGTAATGTTGAACCATATCTGTACGGGTCTACCATAATCGTGTCCAGTCGGAAATGTAGGATTTAGTCCTTTTTTTTTTGCTAAGAAGCAACATTTTTATTGAAACCTCACAAACTATTTATCTGAGAACAACCAGTACTACGAACATACTCGGCTAAGCTCAACAGCATTAGCACCCTTATTCACATATACACACTGACACACACATAAAGATGACAGGACGGGCTTACTGTCTTTAATAAGACTACAGCCCCACTTAATAGAACTACTAAATTTAGATGTTAGGGCCTTGATGACAACCTATGTAGCAAAAGTCATTAGGCGGGTGCCGGGCGGTTAGGTGGGGCCTGGGGCCTTGATGGACTACTCGGGGATTAGCCCGGAGTAGGCGGATACGTATAAATGCACATAAAAAATATATATGTTACCCTTAATTAACTTTACTGATGTAAAAATCTAATTTATAAGGTCTTAATCATCTTTTTAAGACATTTCTTTTAACTGTAACTAAGCCCTAGAGTCATAGCATTCCCTTATCTTATTAAGCCTTCTTTTTAAAAAGAAGAAAAATTAAAAGAGTCAAGATTTGAAGGATTTCTTCACAAAATTTTCTCTCTTCTTACTATTTTTACTCTTTTATTTAGCAAAAAGTAAATTTCTTACTGTTTTTACTCATTTGGCCTAAGGCGGCGCCCAGGCCCAGGCCACCTAATGAGAAAGGCGCCAAAAATCCCAGCCTAGGCGTTTTTCCGCCTAATGGCAAAACGCCTGAAATTTTTTACTACACAGATGACAACTTGAATAACCATAGGATTTAGTCCTGCGAATTCCAGATATTTTATTAGACTCTTTAATATCCCTTGGCAGATATACATACCCAAATCTTAATCTTGAAGAGTGTTGAGAAGAGAGTGACCACTTAGGGTTGTTTTAAGTGGTGTGGAACCATATCACATTGTGTAATACCTTTAAGCTACTTCATAACTACATGTTTATGTGTGGATGTTCATTTATTGGTTAAATTTTGTTGCGCATTTCTCAGTTTTGATTTGCAAAGCATTTTGTGTTTATCAGAGTAGAACCGGAGGATTGGTGATTTGGAGGTCAGGTAGTTCAATTGTGCTGTTCAGGGGAATGTCCTACAAGCTTTCTTGTGTTCAATCATATACTGAACAAAGGAAACATAATCCAAGTACCAATACTGACTCAAAAGATCTTACCATTGGTAGTGCCCGTAGTGTAGGAGTGAGTGACTCGGTTGGTATAATAAAGGATTCTGTTACTAATTCGGTGAAATCAACAGAGAATCCATCGCAAAAAGAACTTTTGGATTTAAGTGAACTGAACTGTTTGTTGGATGAGTTGGGTCCACGATTCATGGATTGGTCTGGCCGGGATCCGATTCCAGTGGATGCTGACTTGCTTCCTTCTCTGGTCCCTGGCTATACAACTCCATTCAGACTCTTACCTCATAGTTTGAGACATTGTCTTACAAACAAGCAAATGACTTACTTTCGTAGGCTGGCCAGAACAGTTCCTCCACATTTTGCATTAGGTATGTGGTTAATCATCTGATCTTATCTTATCTATATATCTTTACCTTTTATTTGAAATTATACAGTGTGCTTCATCATTGTAGGGAGAAATAGAGAATTACAAGGCCTGGCCACATCTATGGTAAAGCTTTGGGAAAAAAGTGCTATTGCAAAGATTGCCATCAAACGCGGGGTAGAACATACCCGCAATGAGAGGATGGCAGAAGAAATCAAGGTGAGGAATATATGGAATTGAACATCTCCAATATTGAAGTCAACCATTAATTTTTTTATCAAGTTTATTGTGATGTTGTATATTATTATTATTTCAACTGTACATCCATGATCCATGCATCTATATCTCTTTTTTCATATTTGTTAATTCCTCATCTCATGAGAATGGGCTGTTCATCGATACCTTAGAAGAGAATCGCTCATTCTATATATGCTTGACTTAGCACAATGGGATCAAATTATCATTAGTTTGTAGGAGTTTCCATTTACATTGTCTCCATCTGGAAGTTAAGATTTGTCGCCAGAAAATTCACCAGAGTCACTTTTGTCGTCTAAATAAGACACCTGAATATTTAAGCTCGAGTCTGCTTTTGATTTGGAAGATCAATATTTGAACTAACAACATATGTAGCTACATCACCTTCTCTATGGGTTCACTCTTTGTTCTATATATTGCTCACAACCAGCTTCATATTTGTGCAGAATTTAACCGGGGGAACGCTTCTCTCTCGGAACAAAGATTATATTGTGTTCTACAGAGGCAATGACTTCCTATCACCTGATATCACTAACGCATTAGTAGAAAGAGAGAAGCTAGCTGAACTCAACCAAGACGAGGAAGAACAAGCCCGGTCGAGGGCATCATCATTAATAGTATCCAAATCCAAAGTTTCCCAAAATCCATTGGTTGCTGGTACGCTGGCTGAATCTCTGGCAGCAAGCTGTCGTTGGGCAACTGAACCAAGTAGCAAGGAAATGGAGGAAATGAAGAGAAATTTGGCTTTGGCTAAACACACTTCCCTTGTTAAATACCTCGACAAGAAGCTGACTCAAGTAAGTAAAACTATGCATATGTATGCCATTTGTTTTTACTATAAGTATAGATATTCACTATTATGAAATCTTGATGTTTTTGTGCTTTTAATAATTTCTCCCGAAAATTTACTAGTCACAAGAAAAAGTCAAAAAGGCAGAGAGGGCTTTAGGTAAAGTCCAGAAGTTTCTGCTGCCAAAAGCACTCCCAACTGATCTAGAAACCATAACTGATGAGGAGAGGCATTTGTTCCGAAAAATGGGTTTGAGTATGAAGCCGTTCTTGTGCGTAGGTAATCTTGATTTGCTGGCACCCTTTTTTTTTTGCTAGTTCTGTTGTTCGAATGAGGACTCTACAAATTAGTGGTTGCTTGTTCATTTCTTTATTTCTTAAAATATTTCTTTGCTTATTAGGGAGACGAGGGGTTTTCGGTGGGACTGTGGAGAACATGCATCTACACTGGAAGTATCGTGAACTCGTGAAGATAATTGTGAAGGGGCAGAGTTTCCCACAAGTAAAGCAGATAGCAATCAATCTAGAGGCCGAGAGTGGTGGTTTACTAATATCTTTAGACAAAACTACCAAAGGTTATGTGATAATTGTTTATCGTGGGAAGAATTATGAACGCCCTAATACTATAAGACCCAAGAATCTTTTGACAAGAAGACAGGCATTGGCACGTTCAATCGAACTTCAAAGACGCGAGGTAAAAAGCACACTCCTATCTCCATTTGGTTGTATTCGTATTATCCAGATACCTTTCTTTTCTCTGATACAAGCATGCACCATATTTTGCTACCTTCTAAGAATATAAATTACTCGCAGGCACTGAATCATCACATTTGGAGTCTTGGGGAGAGAGTCGAAATGCTAAAATCTCAACTGGTATTAGTTGATTCGTTGAATATCAAGTGTTTATCTTAATCGTTTTAAATCATCAACATTAGTTCAATTAATAGTACCGGTGTGCTGACTTCATTGCTAATATAGGATCAAATGGAAGATCTTAAGGGAACGGGTAATGACGAATTATACTCAAAGTTGAAGGATGCTTATTCCTTTGAGGATGAAGTTGAGGTGAAATTTTGCTTCCACTTGGTTTATTAGCATAAGTATGCAATGGGGGGTTAAGCAGTGCTAACTTTTCTTTTCCTGAGCCCGATTCTCTGTGTTCGCCGCATTAATCAATACTACTCTTTATATACTTTGTATCAGGATGAAGGTGAGGAGGCATATCTTGAAACATATGAGGATGTTGATGACAGTGGTGATGAGAAACAGAATGACCTTACAGATGAAGGTTATCTGGAAGAATAGACCTTAAGTATGAGACTTACTTAACTGGCTTACTGTCAGCCTAATGTCCCATTTGTAATACAGTCAACAATGATGTCCAAATTCTCACATAAGTATATACAATTTTCAACATTTAGCAAAAAAATAAATAAAGGAAAGTTTCAATTTATAACTGAAAAACTCATTCACATTACCTATAACTTCAGCTTCAACCAAGAGCAGAAAATTTCATGATATATCAGTGACATTGTGGACAAGAACCAGAAGTATATATATTTATTTCCTTTTCTCCTTCGTGTATTCTTATGTGTACTAATTAGCTAATAAAAGGTGGTGTTTCTAGGAAAATTATCTGCTAAATTGTCTCAGGTTAAATTTATAACTGAACAGGGTGTAGCTTGGTCAGGTTACATATTGTGTTGATTAATATGAGACATTGGAGTAAACTAAGTACCACATCGGGCAGTTTCTATCCCTATTTTTTCTTCATAGCTCTAGGTTTTGATAACTCGGTCAGTTAATGTGCAAGTTTTGGTTTTCTAAGTGTTTTAATGTTGGGTCTGACTACGGATTGAAAACAAAACAAAGTACCACATCGGGCAGGATGGAAGTACCGCTAGTGTTTTTATAGTAATTGCTGTGGAAGTTAGCATGGACATCAGTACGAAGTGAGCGGGTTCTTAAATGAACCCAGGAAAGTCCCCGGGCCCCCCTACCGTAGAGATACGGGCTCGGAAACGAGTAAGCTTTGAGTAAAAGGATCCACACAGGCTGAGACACGTGTGGAGCCTGGATTCCTTTCCGAAGCAACTTGGCCAAACTAACACAGTTATTCACTTGGTCCGGCCGGACTAACAGAACGGGGATTACGATTCTGGTGTCCACAATTTTTTAGGTCACGACTTTTTAAAATTTTACGTGATATGTAAATTGCAAAACTTCCTTTAGAAAGTTAAGTTTGTTATTTCAATTTTTTTTATCCTCATTTACATATCGAAAAAATCAAATTTACTATAGTTTATTGGTTCTACCGGTAACCTGAATTTCAAAAGTTTTTCTTAAAATCAAATTTACTATAGTTTATTGGTTCTACCGGTAACCTGAATTTTGAAAGTTTTTCTTAAAATTTCATGATCAAGTGGAAATATATTGTCTTTGAACCACCTTGACAATTTCCTTTTATTTTTTGGGGTCTTATGTCAATAAATTTGTTGGTCTTTGTATCTTTTGTTTTATTTGGTTTCGAGCGGTAACTATCCCCTTAATCGGAGAATATATGTATTTGAAGTTCATGTTTTGTGAACCTTTTTTTTTATTATTAAATTTATTTACCGATTAAAAAAAAATTCTCAAAGCTTAGAAAAGTTTAATGTTTCAATGATGAATAAAAAACTTATATTCTCGAATAAAAATTTTAATAGTGAATAGAAAATAAACTTTAGTGAAATCACTTTAGTTTGGGGTGCTAGCAATTTAAATGTATGTAGATTATTGGATTTTCTTTCAAAAAATCTTCGGTATAAAACTCGGTGTACCTAGCATTGTTGTATTTTTTTCTAAATATTTTCTATATATTTATTATTTAACTGATAATTCTCTAATAAAGTTACAGAGTATAATTTTTTTAAAAAACATATAGTATATAAAATAACATAACACTGCATATCCTGCGTCTTTTTTTATACAGAGCGCTCGTTATTTTTTCATTTTTCATCAAAATTGTTGAATTTTAGTTTTGCTAAAGAATTGTGATTAAGTAGGGCACATGAAAAAGCTTGTTGAATTTTTTCATTGATCCTGTTAGTTTTTGAACAATCACTGCAGAAATTGAAACGAAGTACAAGGTAGAAAACATGACTAGGTGAAAGGAGAAACAAACTGCAATACAAGTAAACAACACTTCCCAACTTATCACCCCACATTCATATTCAGCTGGAAGAATGTGTAAATCACCGGCATCCTACATGCAGGCTAGCCACATCTTTGTCTTCGTTGTAGAACATTCGGCCATTTGAATCTTAAAACTGCGATCGCCTCCTCCAACTATAACAGAAAGAAAAGGTTCCAATGTAATTGAATTAAACAAGGTGAGTTAAGCAACAATACACTCAGTAAACTATCCAACAAATTATGCTTATGGCTAGCTCAACAACACAATACATAACGAGTTATCTCAGAAAAAATTGTACGAGAAGGATTGTCTGCAACCAAGACTAATGTGTCTATGTATGGTTGCATTTCATCTATCTCATGTATAGCGGTCCTACTTACAAAACTTCAAGTAGCAAAACATCCATAAACTAAATCACATAACTAGTTAAAGGTGGTAGATTTGAAGAAAGTCACTTGTAAACTCATAAAGAAACAGACTAAACCAATAAAACCTGACAATCCAATTGATGCACATAACAAGCGAAGTTAAGGTCACATACCAGCACTTGGTAGTTGTAAGCCTCACAGATTTATTGAAGCAGAATGCTTCAAGTATGAAATGAGAAGAGGATTACAAAAACAGCAGGATATCCAGGAAAACATAAAAATAGATTTATGCCTACATTAGCATCACTGCAGTGACTGCCATCCCATGTAAGATTGGCACCCACAGCCACCGCACCAGTTATTTGCAGGGATGAAACTCAAGTAAACTTGTTCATGATAACTCTTTTGCTCTTAATGATATTCTCATAGTTCCTAAATTATCTTACAACTTATTATCCATCCACAAGTTAACTTCTGACAATAATTTCTCATTAACTCTTGATTCTGCTGGTTTCTCTGTGAAGGATCAGACCTCTGAGAGAGTTCTTTTCCAAGGTCCACATAGACATGGCCTCTATCCCATTCCTTTCAGCCATGCACCTCATGATCTTGCCTCCACCGAAAGTGACAATGTTATTCTCCATAGAAGATTTGGCCATCCTTCTTTTCAAACTATGCAAAAACTTTGTTCCTTGTTGTATTTATCTAGCACAATAAATAAGCCTTTCTTTTGTAATGATTGCAAACTGTGTAGATGCCAGAAGCTACCTTTTCAATTGTCTAGCTCTGTTGCTCAACAACCTCTGGAGTTGTTGCATATGGATTTTTGGGGTCCTTGTCATGTTGCATCTGTTTCTGGTAGTTTGTACTATGCCAACATTGTTGATGAATATACAAAGTATTGTTGGATTATTCCCTTGTCAAACAAATATGAATTTAAACATGCATTTGTATCCTTTGTTAATAGAATTGAGAACCTTCTATCCACTCCTGTTATCACAATTAGAACAGACAATGGTGGTGAATTTTCGAACTCCTATCTTAGAGAATTCTGTGCTACTAAAGGCATCTCCCATGAGCTGTCATGTCCTCATACTCCAGAACAAAATGGAGTTGCTGAGGTAAAACACAAGAACTTGTTGGGAGTAACCAGAACTCTCTTATCTCAGTCTAGTTTATGCAATGCTATTTGGGTTGAGGCACTCCAGAATGCAAACTTTCTCATATACAGACTTCCTACCAGATCTATTCAATACATGTCTCCTTATCAAAAGTTGTTCAATAAATCTCCTGATTATGCATTCTTAAAAGTATTTGGATGTGCATGTTTTCCTTGGTTGAAGCCTTACACCACAAATAAACTTGAACACAAAAGTAAGCATTGTGTCTTCATTGGTTATAGTATCCAACATAAGGGTTATAGTTGTTTAGAACCAAGCTCTGGCACAATCTTTATATCCAGGCATGTTTCTTTTGATGAGAATTCATTTCCATATCCCATGTTAATCTCTTCTTCTACTCCTGACTCTACCACAGATCACACATTATCCACTTCTGTTTCACACTCAAATGCCATTGATCAAGAAATTGTTATTTCTCATTCACCAGAGAATGATCCTCCTGTCACTAAGAATGCTCATAAAATGCTAACTAGAGGAAAAATGGGTATTAGAACACCTAAAGCTTATCTCTCTACTAAGTATCCTCTGGATGTAGCTCTTCTTGGCAAGGTTACTACTGGTCGCACCTGTATTAGTGCTGCTAACAAGGAGGAAGTCTGGAGGGCTGCTTCTGCTGCTGAGTATAAGGCATTGGTGGATGCTGGCACCTGGACTCTGGTTGACTCATCTGGGATCACCAATATTGTTGGGTACAAATGTGCAAGTTTTTATTAAATTTCTACCCCTTTTTTTCTTCATGACTCTATGTTTTGATTACACGGTCAGTTAATGTGCAAGTTTTGGTTTTCTAAGTGTTTTAATGTTGGGTCTAACTACGAATGGAGAACAAAACAAAGTACCAGATCGGGCAGGATGGAAGTACCGTGAGGGTTTTTATAGTAATTGCTGTGGAAATTAGAATGGACATCAGGACAAAGTGAGCGGGTTCTTAAGTGAACCCAGGAAAGTCCCCGGGCCCCTACCGTAGAGATACGGGTTCGGAAACGAGTAATCTTTGAAGTAAAGGATCCACACAGGCTGAGACACGTGTGGAGCCTGGATCCCTTTCCGAAGCAAACTTGACCAAACTAACACAGTTATTCACTTGGTCCGTCCGGACTAACAGAACGGGGATTACGATTCTGGTGTCCACAATTTTTTAAAAATAAAATAAAAGTGAATGGAAGATCGAAAAAAAAGTTAAGTTTGTTATTTTTTTTTTTTTATCCTCATTTACATTATCAAAATAAATAAATTTACTATAGTTTATTGGATCTACCGGTAACCTAAATTTTGAAAGTTTTTCTTAAAATTTCATTATCAAGTGGAAATATATTTTCTTTGAACCACCTTGACAATTTCCTTTTATTTTTTGGGATCTTATGTCAATAAGTTTGTTGGTCTTTGTATCTTTTGTTTTATTTGGTTTTGGGCGGTAACTATCCCCAGGTTCGGAGAATATATGCATTTGAAGTTCATGTTTTGTGAACCTTTTTTTCTTATTATAAAATTTATTTACCGATCAAAGAAAAATTCTCAGAGCTTAGAAAAGTTTCAATGCTGAATAAAAAACTTATATTCTCGAGTATAAATTTTAATAGTGAATAGAAAATAAACTTTAGTGAAATCACTTTAGTTTGGGGTGCTAGCAATTTAAATGTATGTAGATCATTGGATTTTCTTTCAAAAGATCTTCGGTATAAAACTTGGTGTATCTAGCATTGTTGTATTTTTTTCTAAAATGTTTCTATATATCTATTATTTAACTGATAATTCTCTAATAAAGTTACACAGTATAGTTTTTTTAAAACAGATAGTATATAAAATAACATTACATTGTATATCCTGCATATTTTTTTATACAGAGGCTCGTTATTTTTATTTTTCATCAAAATTGTTGAATTTTAGTTTTGCTAAAGCACTGTGATTAAGTAGGGCACATGAAAAAGCCTGTTGAATTTTTTCATTGATCCTGTTAGTTTTTGAACAATCACTGCAGAAACAGAAACGAAGTACAAGGTAGAAAACATGACTAGGTGAAAGGAGAAACAAACTGCAATACAAGTAAACAACACTTCCCAACTTATCACCCCACATTCATATTCAGCTATAAGAATGTGTATATCACCGGCATCCTATATGCTGGCTAGCCACATCTTTGTCTCCCTTGTAGAACATTCGGCCATTCGAATCTTAAAACTGTGATCACCTCCTCCAACTATAACAGAAAGAAAAGGTTCCAATATAATTGAATTAAACAGGGTGAGTTAAGAAACAATACACTCAGTAAACTATCCAACAAATTATGCTTATGGCTAGCTCAATAGCACAATACATAACGAGTTATCTCGGAAAAAATTGTACGAGAGGGATTGTCTTCAACCAAGAATAATGTGTCTATGTATGGTTGCGTTTCATCTATCTCATGTATAGTTGTCCTACTTACAAAACTTCAAGCGGCAAAACATCCATAAACTAAATCAGATAACTAGTTAAAGGTTGTAGATTTGAAGAAAGTCACTTGTAAACTCATAAAGAAACAGACTAAACCAAGAAAACCTGACAATCCAATTGATGCACATAACAAGCGAAGTTAAGGTCACATACCAGCACTTGGTAGTTGTAAGCCTCACAGATTTACTGAAGCAGAATGCTTCAAGTATGAAAGGAGAAGAGGATTACAAAAACAGCAGGACATCCAGGAAAACATAAAGATAGATTTCTGCCTACATTAGCATCACTGCAGTGACTGCCATCCCATGTAAGATTGGCACCCACAGCCACCGCACCAATTATTTGCAGGGAGGAAACTCAAGTAAACTTGTTCATGATAAATCTTTTGCTCTTAATGATATTCTCATAGTGCCTAAAATATCTTACAACTTATTATCCATCCACAAGTTAACTTCTTACAATAATTGCTCATTAACTCTTGATTCTGCTGGTTTCTCAGTGAAGGATCAGACCTCTGAGAGAGTTCTTTTCCAAGGTCCACATAGACATGGCCTCTATCCCATTCCTTTCAGCCATGCACCTCATTCTCTTGCCTCCATCATAAGTGACAATGTTATTCTCCATAGAAGATTTGGCCATCCTTCTTTTCAAACTATGCAAAAACTTTACTCATTGTTGCATTTATCTAGCACAATAAATAAGCCTTTATTTTGTAATGATTGCAAACTGTGTAGTGTCAGAAGCTACCTTTTCAATTGTATAGCTCTGTTGCTCAACAACCTCTGGAGTTGTTGCATATGGATCTTTGGGGTCCTTGTCATGTTGCATCTGTTTCTGGTCGTTTGTAATATGCCAACATTGTTGATGAATATACAAAGTATTGTTGGATTATTCCCTTGTCAAACAAATATGAATTTAAACATGCATTTGTATCCTTTGTTAATAGAATTGAGAACCTTCTATCCACTCATGTTATCACAATTAGAACATAAAAAGGTGGTGAATTTTTGAACTCCTATCTTAGAGAATTCTGTGCTACTAAAGGCATCTCCCATGAGTTGTCATGTCCTCATACTCCAGAACAAAATGGAATTGCTGAGGTCAAACGAAAGCACTTGTTGGGAGTAACCAGAACTCTCTTATCTCAGTCTAGTTTACCCAATGCTTTTTGGGTTGAGGTACTCCAGACTGTAAACTTTCTCATAAACAGACTTCGTACTAGATCTATTCAATACATGTCTCCTTATCAAAAGTTGTTCAATAAATCTCCTGATTATGCATTTTTAAAAGTATTTGGATGTGCATGTTTTCCTTGGTTGAAGCCTTACACCACAAATAAACTTGAACAAAAAAGTAAGCATTGTGTCTCCATTGGTTATAGTCTCCAGCATAAGGGATATAAATGTTTAGATCCAAGCTCTGGCACAATCTTTATATCCAAGCTCTGGCACAATCTTTAATCTCTTCTTCTACTCCTGAGTCTACCACGGATCACACATTATCCACTTCTGTTTCACACTCAAATGCCATTGATCCAGAAATTGTTATTTCTCTTTAACCGGAGAATGATCCTCCTGTCACTAAGAATGCTCATAAAATGCTAACTAGAGGAAAAATGGGTATTAGAACACCTAAAGCTTATCTCTCTACTAAGTATCCTCTGGATGTAGCTCTTCTTGGCAAGGTTACCACTGGTCCCACCTGTATTAGTGATGCTAACAAGGAGGAAGTCTGGAGGGCTGCTTCTGCTGCTGAGTATAAAGCATTGGTGGATGCTGGCACCTGGACTCTGGTTGACTCATCTGGGATCATCAATATTGTTGGGTACAAATGGATGTTCAGGATCAAGTACAATCTTGATAGTTCTGTTGATAGACACAGAGCCAGGTTGGTAGCTAAGGGCTTTCATCAGCAGCAATGACTAGATTAGTTGGTGACTAAAATGATGTTCTATGATAAGCTCACTAGTTCATAATCTAGGGTGTGGTCGTGTGGACCAACTTAAGATGATGAATTGATGATGTAACTAGTTAAAGCCAAACCCACATTGCTTGAGTCTTTTGCCTCATTCTAAAATATTTTTTTTGGTGAGTCTAACATTTATTTTACCTTCAAAAAATTCAGAAACTTAAGGTTTACCGAGAGATAAATCCCAAAAAATACACTGACAAAGGTAAAAAAAGCGGGTTCATTTTATTTATACCCATCCCATTGATAGAGAGTTTAAAAGTAGATCATTGGATTTTCTTTCTGAAGAATCTTCGATATAAAACCCTTAAATTTTCTTTTAAGATTTTTTTTATATATCTACTATTTAACCGATAATTCTCTACAAAATAATATAATTTTTTTTTAAATAGATAGTATATAAAATAATATTATATTATATATCGTGCATTTTTTTATACGGAACGCTCATTATTTTTTTATTTTTCATTAAAACTGTTGAATTTTAGTTTTGCTAAAGAACTGTGATTAAGTAGGGCACATGAAAAAGCCTTTAAAGCTGAATATTCGAATCATGATCCAAACAAATAAATCGGACTTAAGAACCGAACCGAACCATTTCATTTCATTTTCTTCTTTTTTGTCTGTGATTCCTGCAATTTCGTAAACCCACTAAATCCAACCAACGGTCCTCCGCAATCCGAACCCTAATTTCTCCATTTCCAGGAGATAAACAAATATTATTGGTATTTTCTCTCTTACCCTCTCTTTATCCGATTAAGTTCTGATATCTTTCATTTCCAGCTCAGGTTACGTTTTTTTCAATACTATAATCCGTTTCTTTGTTATAATTTCATTTTTTTTTTAATCATGATAGTTTGATCCTTTATTCTCTTCATTTCATCAAAATTTCTATCTGAAAATTGCATTGTGTTAAAATTTTAATTTGATTCATGACCTAATTGTTTTTAAAGCACAATTATGAATCAGGAGGATTTCAGCTATAGAATTGAATTCTAGGACCTTAGTCGTTATGCATTTCTCATATTAATATTACTATCTCCTGTTTAATGAATTCTTCCACCACTAATATGATCGTCTTACGAACCCCTTTGGATGTGGATACTGCTAAGATGTTATCTAAGAGGACTTTCAGACAACATCTGTATTTGTGTGCATACTGCATTTTACTTCTTTAACTCTTCATATCGTTAATTTGATAGAGTTTTTGTGTGGAGTTCATCTTGTGCTGATTTCCGCTGCAACCATTTGTTGCAGGAAGTATTGTCAAAAGAAAAACCAGTGGAATTTGTTTGTCATCGATTGAGCTAAGTCGACCGTAGATTTTTTATTGTTTGGTAAGTTCTATTGCTATTCCAAGTCTGTTATGCTTCAAAGGTTTATTAGATGTGTTTCGGACATTCTTCTACCATATATGCATTTTCATGTTTGCGCATCTGGTGAAGTACTAAACATATGTTAGACCTTTGGGCTGTTTACCTTTTATAAGCAAAGCACTAGCTGAGGGTACCACTATTGCCTGTCTTCTTGTGCTAATTAGATACGGCCGACAACTTTGAAAAGATTGTTAACACAGGATTCCCTTCTGTTTAGCTGTCTGACCATTGTAAATCCCTTTGTTACATGATGCGCCAAGGAAAAGGCCAAATCTAGAGTTAATAACTTCATATTATTTCTATAGTGTTGTTAAAATCTATGAAGTCCAAGATCCCTATCCTCAATTCATTTAGATTTAGTTGGAGAATATTATTTGTTTTACATCTGAAACTACCTATAATCAATTACTGTTGCTCATGCTTGTGAAGTTGTTATTGCAGTTGTAACAGAAAACATGGAGGTAAAGCCAACAATTGCTCTAAGAGCTATGCTAGTAGGTGGAATAGCAGTATTCGCAAAGGTGGCTGGTGCAATGAAGGCAGCAGGTGGTGTGAAGTTAGGAGCTGCAGCTGCTGCTATGACAGCAGCAGCAACTGCAGCAGTTTCAACAAAAAAAGAAACAGATAATGTTTCCAAGCAAACTTCAAAATGAGCTTTTGTGACGTATATAGGAGATCTTTAGTTAGGAAATAAGGATGTGTAACATAAGGGTTCTAAATTACGGAACCACATTTGTATTGCAACATCTTCATCTGGAAAAAGAGCCAGACGATAAGAAATAACAACAAAATTTTGTACTTTATTACGAAATCTGAACTTACATATGAATACTATAATCGCCTGTACCACAATTTTTACACATTTATATGAAAGCTGTGACTCCATTTTGAGATTTTTTTCCCTGGGTGCTTATTTTGATCATGAACATGCTCAAGTCTCAAGCCCAACCAATCTGTTGGCTACTGACCACTGAAATTCCTTTGAGATAAAGTGGCGGCATCCGCAAAATGATGGGTATTAGGGATGTAATGCATTCATAGTTTTATTGGAAGAAAATCGATCAACATCATTCCAAACCAGCAGTATTTTGACAATCACATCCAAATTGGAGGAACATAACCACTGAATCATACTCAGGAGTATTAGTAACTGGACCAGAAGATAATACAGATTCGGTTACAATACTTACCATTATCAGTCCTGTTTAAGCTAGACTAGGTAGTTGAACTTTCTGCGGCAAGACTAAATTACACAGAAAGCAATTGCCAAACTTTCGTGTGGTCTTTGTCATTGTCAGATACAATGCATCTATAGTATGCTTTTAGGTATGTCTTTTCAGTAGAATCACATGAATTGCAGAAAATTTGATTCTTCTTAACCTTTCCATTAGGAATATTAGTGAGCTGCTGTTGGAACAACAGGAAGACGACAGTATTCCATTCTCTATAAGGCTGCTACTTTCAACATTCCCTCCCTCGTGAGACGAATTAGAGAGAACTTGAAGAAGCTCTGAACTGCTGAAGGAGACAAAAGATAAGTGACCTTTCATAATAAGTTTGAAAGGGTTACAGATCTTATACAGAAAAAAGAAATTTCAGAAAAATGAACCTACCAGGTTCCTTTCCTGCTGTAACTCATTCAAACCAAATGGGCATATATGAGTGACGGCATTCCAAAAGAACTAACCATCATCTTGCATCAGGAGGTCAAATTAGATTCAAAACGATATCTATGCTTACTTTTATTTGAATGGCAAATAGTAGTAGATTAAAAAGCATACATGAAGTATGCGAAAAGAGTACAGCCAATCAAAGGACAGAACAAACCCAAAGGCTCGTCAATTATTAAGAGTTCCGCCAATATTACATTTTAGCTATGGCTATGCAGCTACACAACCACTTTAAGAAGTTAATTGTGGTATTGGAGAATTTTAAGATTGACTAAGCAACAAATTAACTATTAGATGGTACCTAATCAAGGGTGATATTGTTCACCTTAAGAGATTCTCTGATGAAGTTCACCACCACCTCAACTAACTCAGACTGATGATTGTTGTAACAATGATCAGCACCTTCGACAATATGCAATTTGTGGTTATGTATGATTTTGGCAAAGTCGAAAGCATCTTCGACAGGTATACACTCATCCTCAGAGCCATGAACGGTGAAGACCCTGTATATATTATAAGTAAATCCAGAGATTAAGTTGTGCCAAATCAAAATTGAAACTACAAAACTTTTGAGATCTAATATGTTGATGTCCAGTGATTTAGGAAATTCAATCACCATGATTACAGATTAAAATTCATAGATTGGGCATGTATTATAGATGCTAGAAATACAAACCTGCAATCCTTTGGAATTGAAAGGCATAGTGCATGCATATCAGTACCAAGGCGTTCCAGTAAACTCTCTTCTGTCACGCGGTACCAGAAATTTCCTACATTTCCATAAAAACTCCATCAAGCAAGTATTTACTGTTATGTTCAATGCAAAAAGTCTTTGTTAGGACACCGACACACTATAGATGGGAGTGATTTTATCCTATTCAAACTGCTACTGACGGTGTAGGTACACCAATTAGCCCATCCCATGTCCTAAGCCAACTGCAACAAAAAATCTGCACCAACTGTGATTAATCCCACATAATGATGAAAATGTTAGGTCATGCCCAGCCAATATTTGCTGGATACCTACCGTGATTTATCCCACAGAACGATGGACATGGTAAGTCAAGCTTAACCTATTTTTGCTGGATACTGACCAGGCACTTAGCTCTTCGTTTGTGGGATCCATTTTGCAGGGAGAGTAAAGAAAGAAGAAAGCTTTATGTACCACAAAAGTTCTTTTTCGAGAATGCAGACACGAGATACAGTTTAATGGGCACCGAATTCGTGATGAACACAATAACATTCTAAATTACCGATTAAACAGTCGTGATATATAAAGAACACAACTGAAACACTATATGAGATAGAAAGGCAAATTACCTTCTCCATCCTTAACATCTATAAATCCATTTTCTTTAGATTTTTCCATAAAATCTTCACCCAAACGTTCTTTAATTCCTTCATCCATGTTGTAGCGCCCAGAAACATTTATCACCATAGGTACATCATGATACTTGGAAGCATATACGAGCACCGTATCTCCTCCTGATAGGAAACATTTTCAGTAATATAACAACAATTGACGATCTACAATACAATCTACTGAAAGATGTATTCAACATTTAAGTTCTAATCCAAGGGACATGCTAGAGTAACAACCACAGTTGAAAGCATATTAAGATGTTACATACCTTTACTATGCCCAAGGATTCCACCTATAACCCGTTTCATCCCTGAGAAATATAGGACTACAGAATGCAAATCATCGGCCTCTTTATTGTAGTTTCCAAACTCAAATGTGCCTCCACTTTCCCTAGAGAAAAGACAACATTCTGATACAAAATTAGCTAAACTCAATGTACGAAACTACATAAATAATAACTGAAACAAACAATAAACAACAAGCACTCATAAACAAGAAACTTAGGTAGAGCCCCATAGAAGTGAAACATAAAGCAAAATGCATACCCATTCCCAGAAAAATCAAAGCGGAAAGCGCTGATTCCTTCTTTCTTTAAAGCGTCAGCGACGTTCAAATTAATGGGAGATTCCTGGATATGAAAATAAACATAATTGGCACTCATGTATTGATACAAGCAACTAAAGTAATACACACTAGTATGCAAATTCTTACTAATTTCATGCACTCTAGAAGTTCCAAGGACAAACCTTACTGGATGTAAATCCATGGCATAAGATTATAACTTCTGATGAACCAGTTTCATGTAAGACACCCACAAGATTTTCACCATACTTGTTTTTTATGACAATTCTTTGTTGTTCAATCTCTGAAACAAGAAACCATAGACTGTAAATTAAAAAATTTCTTTTCTTTTGATTAAATCACAAATTCCACTAATTGGTGATGCTACAAACTGAATATAGAATACGAGTTCGTAGATTTAATTCATGATCAACAGAAAAGAAATCATTTTTATGGTTACTAATTTTAACTATTCAAAGTTTTTTATTTTGTTTTAAGGAATTTTCTGAGCCCTTGGAGTGAAAGCTGATTACCTGAGTTTTGGGGCTTAATCGATTGATCCATTGTTAATCTGATCTGGTGGATTTCAGGGAGTGAAGTAGAGAAAGAGTAGGAGAAGATGTAAAGAGACTCTGAAGTTGAAGAGAAGGGAAGGGACTGTTTGGTTAGTTGAAATGAGTTCACTGTAAAAAGACATGGGGTTAATATTTACTGTCTAGTAGATTGAATATCCTTCTATTCAATCTACTATATGCCTCTGACTTGGTGGATTTAGGATGAATCCTGATTTTGGGCATATGGATTTTCTAGTGGGCATATCAATATTATATAAAATAGGTTATTAGGAGTAATTCTTAAAGTCCATATCCACCCGTTTCTAATAATACCCACGTTACCTTTATACAATTAGTTTTAATATTAATCATTAGCGTTTAATAAATAATGATTAAGCTTATAATTAATTATTAGTGGTTAATTATAATGATTACTAATTAATATAATCATTGGTATTAAAAGTTATAATTAGTGAGGGAAAAAGTTATTTTTGGGAAAAACTGTTTAAGAGAAGTAGAAGAAAAACTGAAGAAAAACCTAGGGTTTAAGATGAAAATGCATGATTGGAATGATGAGTGCGAATCTTCATCATGTTAAGCTTAGAAAATACACATCAACTACGATAGAGATCCTGATATGACTGATTTTTTGGATTATGAGAATGATTTTTCTGAAACTCAAACACAAACTCAAGTTGAAGCTCAAAATGATGATTTTTATGAGCCAAATTCCGAAGATGAATACATGGTTAAGGAATTCATTGCTAATAACACTCAGGTATGGTCTTATAAAAGATTTAATTTCGTTTTTGTAGGTTCAATTCATCGAAAGATGTTTTTTTTTAAGAGTTTGGCTTACCAGGTTATAGTTCGGCTGAAACCATATTAGCCGAATCATATACTCAAGAAAAGTTCGGCTGGTTCGATGAGCTTGAAATATTAGCTAAACTTCGTATTTGTAATTTGCCGCCAATGTATAATTTTTACTTCGGCTGATAATTGGTTTTATAATTCAGCCGAACATTTAAAGCTTTTTTTCGTTGTCATCAGTGAATTGTTTGGCTAATTCTTTTTCAGCCGAACCTTCTAGTTAGAATTCTTTGAAAACACAAGTGTTTAGGTTCGGATGAAAATCTAAATATCGAATCAGACGAACTTTTTAAAACTAAATGTTCGGCTAAAATATTGAATATCGAGTCAGCCAAACTCATATGTAAAATTGATTTGTGGTCATCTAACCTCGCGATATTCTTGTATATCGTTATTGCATAACCTGTACCAATGGATGATCAACCTCGGAAAACTTCATTTTTCACGAAGATAATAAAGATCACTTTCAAAATGACTTGGTAGGCACCAAATTGATTTTGGACTTTATTTTGTAAGTTTAAGTGATATATTTACTAACTTTATGCTTGATCTTGCAACCATGTAGACATGGAAATCTAAACCGGAAGTAAGATCTTGGACTGATGAACATGGAATTAAAATTAGTTACGTGCTAGTTTGCAGATAACAAAGCCGATTAGACCGATTTAAAATAGTTTGTGAAAGAAATGGGCTAGACGCAAGTAAGGTTAAGAAGGGTTTTGTGTATAAGCCTAAAACCGGAGAAAGAATAAGAGTAAAACGAAGAACACAAATTGCTCCTTTCAAGATTGTTTTCAACTACAACAAACATGAACAACATTGGAGTATGAATAAGAATATGGATTACCGTCATAACGATCCACGTCTACAAGATCTTCACGGGCATGCCAAAGTTGCATGGTTAAAGCCGAAAGAACACGTGGAAGTAGATAAAATATCGTGGGAACGTATGGCATCGATTAAGATTCTTGGAAAATTGAAGGCGGATGACGAAAATAACAAGTCCACCATACGAACTATCTACAATACGAGAAACCGTTTAAGGAAAAATGATTTGCAAGGTAGGTTTGTGATGTAACAAGTGATGTGTTTAGCGGCAAACAACAACTACATGTTTCAAAAGAAATTGTATGAGTTTGGACAAGTGACACATCTTTTCATTGTCCACCCGGAATGCATACGATTAACTCTATGCTTTTCAAAAGTTCTTATAATTGATTGCATCTGCAAGACCAATAAATATGAGATGTTGTTGATGAACATAGTTGGGCATACGTCGACCAAGGCACCACTCACCATTGGGTTTTTCTTTTTGAAAGACGAGAAGAAAGAAAGCTGCATATGGGGGTTAGAAAAAATCAAGCCCATATTCCGGGAAGATGCCCTTCCTAAGGTGATCGTAACCGATAATGAACAAGCATTGATGTATGCTATAAGAATGGTATTTCCGGACGCACACAACTTCCTTCGTACATTTTATGTTTGGAACAATGTGAACAAAAATTTCCAACTAAAAATTCAGTCGCTTAAGTTGAAATACTTAGAAAAGCTTTCTAAGCTACCGGTGGAACAAAAAGTAAAGAAAAAAGAGGAATTAAAAAAAGAATATAAAACTAATGAAAGATTGTTTATCTCTCTGTTTATTAGATCTTAGCCGTCCAATTTGTTATGTATATAACGAAACTAAACAACCTTAATCATTTTCTCTCTTTCTCAGTTCTCACTTGCCAACTTTGTGCAACCCTAGGTTCTTCACCAGAGAGGCAAAGATTCAGAGAATCATCTGATTCATCACCTTCATCGCCAGATTCATCGCGACCACCTCCATCAGATTCTTTTTTTTTCTTCTATTCTTTTACTTTTCTCTATCACAATCAGTGGTTCATAGATGAAAATGAATCAAATGCTTCACAAGAACAAGATTATTTGAAGGATTTCAGATTTCTTAACCAAAGATAATCACAAGATATGAATCATATGATATATGTTATTTCGAATTAGGTTTTGGTTGTTTTTGTTTTTCATTGTTGTATAATTTTTTAATTTTGTGGATTAGGGATTCAGGGATTTGCTCTACAGCTCTACTTGATTCAACTGAATGTTACAATAAGGTAAATCTTATGGTGTTTATTTCTCATTCTCATTTGACTTGTATGATTTATTAACTTTAGTTTAGTTTTAACTTTTAATCTTATGTTCTTATTCAACTGATTTTTATTTTGTTAATTTACGATAATTTTTTATCTTCAACCTTGGTATCACCATTTCACCCTCTTTTTTAGTTCATCATTTTTTTCTTCATGAAATCTAGAATAATCTCTTGGTTTTAATGTTTATTGTTGCAGGTTCCTAAGAATGTGTTAAAGCTCCAGTAGCATCTAAGGAGAAGAGTGTAAGATGTAATCTCTTAGTGTTAGTATTTTGTTTTAAAAAATAATTGTGAAAAAGTTATATGTCTTTTTATGATTATCATGTATTAATATATCTTTGTAAAAAACTATGGTAGTATTCTCTGGCTTGTGGTACATAACTTTACGAAAGGGAGTTTGACGTTGATTATGAGATTCTTTCAAGTTATTTTGATTCAACCTTTTTTGGTTGACAAAATGTTTCGTAGAACTGGACTTATGAGTTGTTTACTTGTTTTGAGTATTGAGTATTATCTTTATGTATTTGAAATGATTTTCATACAACGGACTGGTTAATGATGTGTTGTGTAAGGGGATGACCCTGTCGGTGCTTTGATATTGAATAATAACTAAGAATAATACTTTAAGTCATGTGGTTATTTATTGTTAGCAGTGTTGGTTGTTTTAATTAAGAAGTTTTTAAAATTTGTGTATCTTAATAGTTGTGACAATCTGAATTTATATGTATATTGTCTATATACTTGATTATATACGCATATTTTCCATTAACAATGAATATATTGCATAAAGTGTAAACTAGTCGTTAGGCTTCACTAAACATAGTTTTTTAACATATAAGGTGCTCATTTCTCAAATCTATTTTATAATTGTGAATTCAGTTAATGGATTTGTTTACTTGTTGGCTTGTCGTAGAGTTATTGGATGATATGCCAACAGTGCCAGAGGTCTATGATCTTTTATTCTAGAAGTTCATTTCATGAAATTCATGTAGACATGAAGGCTTAGCAGACTTATCACTGGTTCATTGTTGGGAATGAAATGGATTCTTGAATATTGTTTATTTGTTTTAGATAACTTTGTTTAAAATTTTGTTGCGTATCTTCTTATGTAAGTGATTATTATGTGTTGTTTACTTTTTTTAAAACTTATAAAGAAATTAAGTGATTGTTATGTATGAACAATGGTTGTATGAAACATTTGCGGTATGGTAATGAAAATAGAAGGAAAATATTGCATGAAAAAAATGTTATGTAATAGGTTTAATTTCCGGCTCAGGTCGGTTAAGCCGGACCACAAACAGTGTTTTAAATTACAACCTTACCATCCAATTAAAACCGTATTAAACCGGTTTCATTTATGTGGACCAAAAGGGTTGTCGGCTCGGTGTCCAATTTTGATAAAAAACCGGACCGACTGATCGATATGTAGCCTTACCCCTTTCATATGACGCTAAGGAACTATTACACCGAGTGAGCTGGTGGCTTCCTTGATACCCCAAAAAAAAGGTAACCTGGACGATTCCAAACAAAATAACTAACTCCCCCACTTGTTCTTGACTCGGTTCCTCCTCCGTTCCTAAAGCAACATAAATTACGGATCCTTCTTGATGTTGTTTCCCCCTATTTTTCTCACTAAAAGGAGCATGAAATAGTCGCGATGATACAAATATCCTTTAAAATAATAGAAATCGGGATAGGAGGATAAGCAGTAGGACCAGGACCATCAAAATGGGAGGAGATTTGAGTATGGACAAATATCCTTGAAGCTTGGAACTAAAAATCCACCATGACCAAACTTGGAAGATAAAGTCCCCACCATCCATCCCATCATATATATCGACAAACTTTCACCATGCCCTCTCTTCCTTATATCATGTTCAAATCTCAACTTCAACTAGCTGTCTGTAGCCTTAACCAAATACTACCTTCCCCAAGTCCACAACTTCTACTTCTAATAACTACATTCAATGGTTTCCTTTTCAGGCCATTGTAAATAGCAGTAACCAGTGTACGCTTTCAACACATATGCAATCTAATAATCTATTCTCCAATCTAATACTCCCTCAATCCCATTAATAAATGGACTAGTTCAAGATTATACAATTTTCAAAACAATAAAAAAAATGAATATTTTTAAATATCTTTTTCCAACTATAACTTTACAAATAATAATTAGTAAAATTTAGAAGAAAAAAAAAATATCTAACAATCATGAATAACGAGTAGTCCCTTTCTAGGATGACGGACCTTGTTGCCGGAGGGGATCAGAATGATTGATGGTTTCAATATTGGGTAAGTTTCGTATTGTCGCAAATGATGGATTGGCAACCTATCCAAATAAATGTAGATATTATTGATCTCTTTACTCACAATTGGATATATGAAAAACTCAATAACCTTCCACCACTTGCAGCCCAAAAAATCATAAACATCCACCTCCCCCAGGATAAGATTATCTTGCCGCACTCAAAATCTAGAAAATACACCACCGCTTCCGGATACAAATGTCTAATCCAACAAATGAATAATCCTAATCAGAAACCCCTCCCAAACTTTAAATTCTTGTTGACCTTACCATGTCCACCAAAAATTCAGTTTTTCTTGTGGAAAGCTATCAATGAAGGAATACCCAACTTCTCCATTCAATCCCGTATCCGACTCACCAACTCCAACCTATGCCCCAAATGCAACACTGAACCAAAAACAGCTGACCAATTACTTCTACGCTTCACAACATCAATCTTAGCTTGGAACATTCTACTCGCTCGCCTCTCAAACAACCATCAAAATAACAATAATCCTCTAATTCCTATAACCCCTCAAACAACCATCTTTCGCTTCTTTCTGTTTCCTCTTATGGTCTATCTGGCTGGCAAGAAATGAGCATATATTTCGTCATACTAAAAAAACACTAGATATCATTGTTTTTAGAGCTCTTAAACAACAACAAGAGTTTTCCTGGGGAAAAGAAGTACTACCTCCAGTAATTCCACGAGAATCACCAATAACAATCCCATCAAACGCCATTAGAAGAACAACAACTATTTCAATAGGATGGACCTATCCTATACTGGAATGGATAAAGATAAACACTGATGGAGATGCCAGAGGACACCGGTTAGCAGGTGCATGTTTCAGCTGTAGAAATTTGAAAACAAGAACAATCTTTGCACTGGCGCATCCGCTCGGAATTCCAACTGCCTTATCAACTGAAGCTTGGGTCATACTTCCGGCCTCCAGAACCGCAACGGAAAGACAATGGCCAAAGGTCATTTTCGAGACGGACTTAGAGAATCTTTTAAGATTCATAACCACTACCACAGAACCGCCTTGGTATATATCGGGAATGATTGCGGAAATAAAACTAAGAATGCGCTAAATACCTCACTGCATTGTTCAACATATTTATAGAGAAGGAAACCAAACAACTTATGGTCTTGCTAACCACGTCGTGGATGGCAGTCAGACAGGTAATTTATCTGCAAAAATATGGGACCAGACAGTCCCTTCTTTTCTTAATCAAATTTTCCTAAATGACTCAATATGTACCACCTACCCACATGTAATTTACCTTTAATTTCAATAAATTTAATGCTTCAAAAAACAAGTAAAATTAAGAAATGATATATATCTTTCAAACTATACTACAGATATTCGTAAAATTTATATTATTGAAAAATATTTTAAAAAACCTACGTAATAAAATATAAACATGACTATCAAATTATACATATTTTTTATACTAACAAAAATCAACTAAAATAATAATTTTAAAAATATACCCTTATTTAATAATATAAATCACCTATTAGTGAGATAAAATTTAAAAATAAATATATCATGTATTAATGAAACAAAAGATATTAATGAAACAGAAGGACTATTATTATATGGCTGAATATGGTTCGCCTATTAGCATCGTCTAACAAATATTACGTGGGGAGAAGTTCATGTTCAAGCGGCCTACTACCATTATCATATGCCTTGGCAGTTTCGGTGCTGTTTTTAAAGCAATGGCGAGTTTTCACGATCATCCTTTATCTTTTCCATTTCCCACCGTCCATATCCACCTACCATCTTAAAACTGTGTGTAGATAATTAATGGCGCCGATGTCATTCGCTTAAACCTCGTATAGTTTTTGTTGGTAAGATGTGGCGTGGCATGCCTATTTTAACAAATGCAGTTTAATGAAGGTCGGGCGATAAGCAAAGGTGACGTGGAGGTTATGGGCCGGAGCCAGCCTAGCTCAAAGGATGAGAAGAGAATGATGAAATTTGAAATATGAGTTTCTGGTTGTTTGAATTTCATCAATTTTATCTGTCTTATGTTACTAGATCTCCACATTCATCGTGTAAAACATTTTCTTTTTTACCTTGTATTTTTAGGCCGATAAGAATTATATTAGGGTTATATATAAAATAAAATAAGATCACTATATAGTAATTTTTTTTTATCCTTTATCCATTTATTTTATGTAACGGTTAATTTATTCTTAATTAATTAATATTAATGTTGATTAATATTAGTTAGTTAATATGGATTATAGATTATAATGTAGAAAATAAAAAAGATATAGATGATGATTTTGTACCGTCGACGTCTTAGAATCGTCTGTAGTAAGTGTAAACCTATTTATCTAGCGATTATATCAGTAGCCCCAAGAATATTTTCTCAAAGATTTCAAAAATGTTAAAATGTTGAATTTGTGTACTATCACAATCAGTAGTTTAGGTGAATAATTTACCTACTGATTGTCCTAGCAGCCCCAAAAATAAATTTGTCCAAATTTTGAAAAGGCATAATTTTTCTACTATCACAATCGGTAGTTGAAGCGAATCCATTATCTACCGATTGTCATAGCAGTCCCAAAAATAAATTAGTCCAAATTTTAAAAATGTAGAATTTAGTCCTACAATTATAATCGGTAGATAGGGGTTTACATTATCTACCGATTATAATTATATTTCCTCCGGAAGGTTGAGTAAAATGAACCTAGTATAATCGGTAGTATTTATATATGGTTTATTTACCGATTATATTACTTTCTGACAAAAACAAGTTAAATTCCCAGAATCGGAAGATAAAGATAAACATTTACTTCCGATTACAACCTAACTCTGAGAATATATTTGAAAATTTCTCAGAATCGATGGATAAAGTTAAACAATTACATCCGATTAAAACCAAACTCGGACAAAATATTTGAAAACTTCTCAGAATCGGTAGATAAAGTTAAACAATTACTTCCAATTTCACTTTGGACTTAATGAACTCATAGCTTTCAACAAATGTGAATTCTTCTCCTTTTTCCTGATAGTATTGCGTTTTTACGGGATCCTCCTACACAAGCATAATACAAAAAGAAGATAATTCATCAAGTTTTGCTATGTTATTATTGAAAGATCTTAGAACTTAGCTTATGTAAAAGATACATGCAAATTGTTGGATCGACAAGCCTAAATGGATGCGATTAAAGATCCGTTGTTGTATAGCTATATAATCATCTATCCCTTTTCGGATAAGTTGGTACCTATAGTGAATTTTTTCAAGATATCTTTTATTTGGATTTCCATAATATCACACATATTTTATGTAGATCCTCCCCCAAAAGTTTTCGGGTGCAACACTTCCTTCTATGACATCTTCATTTAGGGTTTCGATATACCATTTTTTCTTTATAGCCAAATCTTCAGCTGAGTCAAATGTTGCCATGCTTGTAAGTAGAGGTATGAAGTGAGTTTCAAAGAGGAGATGATTAAATGAACTTTGTAGAGTGTATGAAACTAGGTGTGGTATTTGGTAGAGAAAACTAGTGTATTTAAAGGATAATTTCAAAAACTAGTCGTCGATTGTACTTTCATTCAAAATAATTGCACAATTTCCTCAACTATCAATAGAAATAAAAGTAAAAAATAATCGGTAGATAATAGCATATTATAACTACCGATTACAACTATTACTCAAACACAACAACCTGTTTCCTCTACATAGAGAGACTTAACGTCTAGTATTTTCAAAAACGTACTACAAAGAATTTAATCGGTACATAATAGAACGATATGACTACCGATTGTACATATATGGTCATTGTTCCATGATTCATCGGCGTCGACGAACCTTAAAGGGGTTGAATCTATCCATCACCTTAAGGATGTTGAAATGATCTTCGTAATGGTAATTTGATCGTTTCCATCGTCGTCGTTCCTCGAGGGATCTCGTTATAACTTCATCATTAGTTTCACCCCTCAAACGTTATCGATTGACAAGGTAATCTAAATTCACAAATGGATCAACTTCATTGCTTATGCGATTAAAACGACAAAACAAATCAACTCTATTACGGTTATTGGGGTTACCGATGTCAATGCAGAATTGTTCGTGACTTCTTTCTAAATAACTCATACTGATTACACCATTTTAAAATCGTTTTTCTCCCGTCTCGGATAAAATTGCACATAGCGCCTACATAGAGATAAATCTTCTTCTACCGTGTACTCTGTAGCACTAACAATGTACGGATCAACCATACCACTTTTGAAGATTATTACTTTGATATTGGAAAAGTAAAACTTAATGGTGGTGTGTGAATGAAAATCAATACACCCTATTTATATAGATTAGAGTCATAACGTCTCTTTCTTTTTAAAAAATAGTTGTTGGGCGAAGTGTAATAGGAGTGAAAAGATAATGTGTTTCAAAAATATTAAAGTTAAGTGTAATCGGTAGTCATGGGTTTGCAATATCTACCGATTAAGTGAAATCGGTAGCAAATGATGCATACTATCTACTTTGGGATAAAATTTTTCATAAAAACAAAAGTTTGTCTCAATGGTATAATCGGTCGATAAGTGTTTACTTATCTACCGAGTAAAAGCAAAAAACCCACAGAAACCCAAGTAAGTTTTAATATTTTAATCGGTACAAAAATAAACAACTTTGCTACCGATTCCTTTCAATCGGTAGCAAATGAAGATTACTTACTGCCGATTAAAAACCAAAAACCACCAGAAAACTCAAATCTTTTTCAATGGATAGACCGATAGATTGAAGAAAAAAATGAACTACCGATTACATATAATCGGTAGTAAATGATACATATTTAATAACGATTAAAATCTAAAAAATAGCACAACTCCTCCATCAAATTTCAATGGTATAATCGGTAGATGAAAATTAACTTTTCTACCGATGATTGTTAATCGGTAGCAAATGATACAATTTATTTTACGATTATAAGAAAAATCCAAAATGATAACATGAAACCATTCATAATCCATAAAGAAAACCCATTCATATGTTCTAAAGATAACCCCTCACGAGTCATATACATAATGTAAGAACTTAGAATCCCAAGCAACCTTTCGAGAGAAAATAATCCGAAAGACAATACAACGCAATGTCTATCAAAAGCATAGAATCATAAAGGATTAAACAACTATCCTCGGCCTCGCTTAAAACGACCACAACTAGCATTTCCACCATCATCTTCACCACCTTGGGGATCAACGACATTTTCCTTATTTACGGAGCTTGAGGAACCCCGATCTCTTTTGTCCTTCGATGGTGGATTCAACTTCGATTGTGAACTGGTTTTTTCCCCAAACTGAATGGCATAAGCTTCATTGTCAATATTATCAACTAGGTCTTTGTGCTTCATTTGCTTCTCAATTGACAAAGGCACTCCCGACTTGATACATGCGGCCATCTTCTTGCCCAAAAACACAAACCGATTTTTCTATTTTCATACCACAAAATCAAACAATGAATACTTTCAACATTGAGACGTAATATTTAAATCAAGAGAAAAGAATAATACGTACCAGTCTTTCATAAATGGATGATTTGTCTTTGATGATACAAGTATAGGAAGTTTGACCCTTTCCTTTATCCTCTCGATCATACGAAGATGAAAGACTTTCCGGTTCCACTCCATATACCCCGGAGATACTTCATCACCTCGGGTCGCAGGTCTCCCAACGTATATCATAAGTGTACGCCTGTCGTTCCAATGCTTAAATGATGGCCTATATGTGTGAAATACCTTGAGAAAGTCTTTAGTATACTCGCATTCGTATTTATCCATGAAAAATTATTGACGAATGTGAGGCTCTGGTACGTCTTGTACATAACCATGTTGTTGCATCACCCTTGTTCCATTGTACAAGATATATCCCGTGGGTTGTCACAATGGTCCAAAGTACAAACAAAGCTCGGAACTGATTGTAATATGTCCTGCAGCACGGTATTCCTTGTATGGATCAAATACTACATCTGCGTCCTTCATCGAGTCTAGCTTCACCCTCGCATCTATTAACTCCTGATATTTATTCCTAGAACAGATGTTCTGAAAGAGGTATTTTGTTTCTCTCGGCTTATCTTTTCTCCATTCTTTATTTTCATCGGCCAACTTCAATGTTGGGAAGTGGTCATAAATCCATGTCTATACAAATAACCCAATAAATATAAGAAGATTGATCCTTAAAATATAAAAATAAAACATGTAAATATAAGTTAACAAATTAACTGTAGTAGGCTCACATTCCCGACAATCTGGCTAGTTAGTAGCCTCGATGCCTTTTTCCACTCCTCCATGAAGTACGCGAGGTAAGCGGTACCCCACGCATAATCACAGACTTTGTCTATAGGATGCAAGAGCTTTAAGAGGTTGGCGTCGACCCTGTTGCCGCTACTTTCGGGGAAAATGACATATCCCTAAAGATACAGAAGATACGTCGTGGCTGTCACCTCCACTTCGGCCTGACTCAACTCTTCAATATATTTTTACATTTGGTGTCTCTGAAGTTATTCATCAAGTTGACCAATTTGAAGTGCCTAGTCGGGCAAGAAAAGCACCTTTTGAACTCAGCCTTTGAAGTTGCTTGGTCCCAACCAAAACACTTGTTAGTGTAACTATAAAGCTCCTTCCATTCCAACTGCTTCACATAATTTTCCTTCACAGCCTTACCCTGGTCAGATAGACCCAAAATATGCACAACATCGTCTGGGGTAATCGTCATCTCGCCAAACGGAAGATGGAAGGTATAAGTTTCCCCATACAATCTCTCCACAAAGGTTGATATCGCCACTTTGTCATGGTCTAGCATTGAATTATCAGCTACAGTAGATAACCCAGAGTTGTGTATAATTTCCTTGAACCTTTCACATTCACCATCTAAAACCCATTCATGCATTTTACTTGGTGCGCTTGTAGCTTTGAGCAGACGAACCGCATGAGTGTGATCCTATCATACATGACGGATTACAAGATAATTACAACGTTACAAATTCGATAAATAAAAAATAAATAGCTTAACCAAAAGATTCAAATTATTAGCTCGATGGAATAGATGACCTTGACGCATGAATCTTTATATCCAAATAGTAATTCCCCTCAATATCGTGGTAACCCAGGGGACACACCTTCTGGAATACCCTTCATCATCAAAGAGGGGGAGGGTAAGTGTCCTCTTTTCTTCTTGATTTCCTTCTTTTTACCTTTCCCTTTATCTTGTCTTTCTCCTTCAGTAGCACTTGGTTATCCTACATCTACACTTGGTTGACTGGGTTGTGATTGCATTCCATCTTCGATAGAGATTTCGGAAACACTTTTCTCTCTTCGTGCACTCGTCGTTAGTCTTTGACCCCCAGGATGACGAGGATGTGCAACAACATCTTTATCTTGGACTTTCTTAGCTCGATTTGGTCTTATAATCAAAACAAAGAGCAATCAAGTTAAGTTAATAATTTTCAAAAATAAAAATTGACTGAAATTTAATGAATTCTACGCATAATAATCGGTAGAAAGTATAAGAAAATAACTACCGATTATTCACAATCGATAGTACGGGTTTTCTATTATCCTTCGATTAGATACAATCGGTAGGTAATGTCCTATATTAACTACCAATTAGATTTCATTTTTAGACAAAGAACTCATGGTTTTTTAGGCTAGATTAATCGGTAGATAAATAAACACCATTACTACCGATTATAATGTAACCCCCAATTTTTTTCATTATCGAGCATTATAATCGGTAATAAGTGTTTGTATTTATCTAACGATTATAATTATTGTTTCATCTTCTACATCCCTAAACATCTAAAATAATCGTAGAATAAAATTTAAATTTTCTACCGATTAAAACTTCAAAATTTCCAGAAGAAAAATTACCGGTTATAATCGGTAGATATGAGTAATAATTATCTACCGATTATGGTCGATGTTCTTGAGGAATGAAGAACACGATCATAATCGGTAGATAAAACACATCACAAAACTACCGATTATGTAAAATAACCGAAAACCCTAGAAATTCGAGCGACGATTTCATTCAATTCAAACAATATAAACCCAAATAATGGTAAACTCTTACCTTATTGGAGCCATTAGATAGTTCTCGAGAGGAGATTGTCAGAATCAATATCCGTATCTAGATCATCATCTTTGTGTTCTTCATGTTCTTCATCTTCTTCACTATGTTCTTCAACAATCTCTCTGTTTCGTAATCTCTCCACAAAATTTGACCGGTTACTATTATCATATTGACGGCTTGTTTGTTTTTGTCGAGTCATCTTCATATCGAAGAATTGACGATGTTTTGGTACGTCGATTAATGACGATACGAATAATTGGTTTCGGAAAAATTAACGAGGTAATTTTTTGATCTTAATAGGTAGACAGAGAAAATTAGAGAGAAAAAAAAGAAATCGGTAGAAAATGAGAATGATTTAAAGAGTTTAGTTAGGTTTTGTATTAGTAAAAGGGTATAATTAGTTTTTTACCACCATTTAGACATCCCATAACAACTGGACTTGGATGGGCATAAATAAGTAGTTCCAAAATAGTTTTTATCGACCACTAAAAATACAAGAGTTTTTAATCGATAAAAAATGAATATACTAATCATATGAGAGGCAACAAAAAAAACTAATTATAAATGAAGAATACAAAGAAAGAAAAACTAGCAGATTTATAAACGAAAATACTAGATTCCAAAGTCATTCCCTGGCCGCCCCACTTTCTCCATTATTTATCACAATAATAAAAGGATAGTCTAAACTATCCTGATTTTTTTCGGTGGGTTTTTAGAATTTTATCAGACTATCTGACAACTCCCATTTGAAAAACGGACAAATGGAAAGCAGCTACTTTCATGCACCACTGGCAAACTATAAAAATATCTTATGAATATTTTTTACTAATAAATTTGTTATCGATGAATTTCAATTAGTGTCCAATAATTTTATCATTATATTAAAACTATACTGGTAACATACGATTTCTTATTTTGTGCGCCATGCATGATTATAAGCTTATTCTTTTTGCACTGCTTCATCAATTAGTGCTAAAATTTTAGAAGATCACGAATATATGTGTCATGTTATTATTATTAATTTTTTTTAATAAATTATTTTAATTTGTTTTTGGACCGTGATTTTAGACCACTCCAAAACCATCGCTCATATAAAGTGGGACTCAATCATCCATAATGATTCCCGTATTAGTTTTTGTAGGCAGATCTCGTTTCATATGAAGAGGTCGGTTTTTAAGTGGTTAAAATTACTGAAATTATTTACTTGCTATTCATTGACCTTGTGGTCATTTTGCGTTTCATCCAACTTTATCATTATCCATTTAACCTAAGTTTAGCTCAAAAACTAACTATGGTTGCTGCGGATATGGTTAAGTTAAAAAAATGGAGAAAAAAAAAGCCTTTAAAAGGAAGAGTCGATTCCTCTGTTTTTCTCATCCCTTCGTACTTTCACTTCACTTTCTCTCCTTATTTTGCATGGTCGTTTCCTCGTTTTCTTATTCTCTTCCATTTCATATTCGTTTTGGGTTTATCCCTTTCAGTGCGCACCTTTCTGGTTCGATCTCATTCTCTGTATCTCCTTCTTCAATACTCTGTTCTTGATGATAGTATTATTTTCAGTAATATTATGTTATTTTCTGATTCAAAACTTATGAATTGGTCTTATAACAAAAAACTTAAGCAGAGAGATAATATTTCTACTCATATTGATGAAAACGATAAGAATTTCTGACTTTTTCTGTGCAGAGAGATTCAGGAAAAAATGGCAGGAAATGGAGCAGGGGCAGAATTCAGTTTTGTTGGTACTGCTAATGGAAATGGAATTACAGAAAGAAATGGATTAGCAAAGATACAAACACATGAAAAGAAACCAAATGGAATATGTCATGATGATACTTCAGCTCCCGTGAAAGCTCAAACTCTGAATGAACTTCATTCCTTTCAAAAGAAAAAATCTGCTCCTACTACTCCTACCAAAGGTTCTCAAGGTGCTTTGTTTGCGGAGGAAGATCGCAGTATACAACAACTTCAGTCCATAAGGTACACATCTGGCTTAGTAATAATAATCAAAATCAAAATAAAAAATTCAAAATCTAATAAGGGCTTCTCGATGTTTCAGTGCTTCTTTGGCATCACTAACAAGGGAGACTGGACCAAGAGTGGTGAAAGGAGATCCAGCAAAGAAAGGAGCAGCAGCAGAACCCCCAAAGGCTGCACATCATCATCACCATATCACACCCACTCTCAGCATAAGCGACAGTGCTCTCAAGTTCACCCACATCCTCTACAATCTCTCACCTGCAGGTACATTAATTGACTCAGTGGATGTGTAAGTAAAAGGATTTTTGTATCAATATGCTAATTACGCTTTTTGGTTGTCCATGATGATCAGAGCTGTATGAGCAGGCGATTAAGTATGAACATGGATCATTCATCACATCAAGTGGAGCATTAGCAACTCTGTCAGGTGCAAAAACTGGTAGATCACCAAGAGATAAAAGAGTTGTTAGAGATGAAACAACTGAGGATGAGCTCTGGTGGGGAAAGTAAGTACTTACTATTCTCTCTTTCCCCCCCTAATTGCATATACATAAACAAAATCAAACACTAATTTCTTTGTTTGTTTGTTACCAGGGGGTCACCAAACATTGAAATGGATGAACACACCTTCTTGGTTAACAGAGAAAGAGCCGTGGATTACTTGAACTCACTCGATAAGGTACAATAAATATGGATTAGATTACTACTTAAAACACATCATATGCTCACATACCGGGGTTATTATACTACCTCCGTCCCTGGAAAAAAATTACCATCACTTTTTCATTTTAGCCTGGGCGGAGTGAGTATATGAATAGATTCACTGAGGCACCACCACATCGAAGGTTGGGTGTGCAGTTGCTCACCCAGCCCAGCTTAACTGGCTCTTAAATCCAATTTGAACTATTTTAGTCCATTTTTACTTATTTGCACCTCTTAAATACGTGGTTATTGGTGACTTGCCCAACCATTTTTCAAAAACCTGGCTCCGCCCCAACACAACAGCAGTTTCTCAGCTCTGCCTTGTATTAGTTATTACCGTCACTCCCATTCTTTGTCCTATCCGGAAGATATAGTTAAAATTTTAGTCTATTTTGTCCACTTTTGATTTTGCTAAATATACACCAAATATGGTGACCCATAAATTTCTTTCTGTTATGACAAAATCTCTCCATCCCAAGAATTTAATGAGTAGGAAACCAGAGAAATCTAGATAAAGTAAATGGTTGAAGAGAACAAATGGCAAAGTTGAATTTATGAGTTATGGCAAGAAAAGTTCGTTACAGAAAAAAATCACAGCAGTAGAATTGTATGTAAAGCTGCTGCTTTGATTTTCGAAACCTTTTATCTTGTTTTGTGTGGAAAATCTTACCCAAGTCAGTCTGTTTTTGCTCCATCCTTTTACGCAGCTTTATCAATTATTATTAAAATTTCAGAAGATCACGGATATACGTCCTGTTCTTGTTTACTCTTTCTGGTCATTTTGGACCATCTTAACCATGGATTGATTAAAACTGCGCGCATTTGTAGATAATTTGCTGATCATGTGTGTCCTGTTCTAGTATCAAGGTGTATCGTATGTAAACGAGTTTTGATTTTCTAAGGTGTTTGTTTATGGGGTTTCAGGTGTTTGTGAATGATCAATTCTTGAACTGGGATCCAGAACACAGAATCAAAGTCCGTATTGTATCAGCTAGAGCCTATCACTCATTGTTTATGCACAACATGTAAGTAAAAACTGACGATCCAGTAATCTTTAGCTATGGACGTCTCTATGTAATGATAAATAGAAACTCACAGTCGTAAGCGTAAATAGGATAAGTGTACAAATGATAAACTGTGTGGGTTGGCAGGTGTATTCGACCCACACCTGAAGAGCTGGAGGATTTCGGTACTCCAGACTTCACTATTTACAATGCCGGTCAGTTTCCATGTAATCGTTACACCCATTACATGACTTCCTCTACTAGTATAGATCTTAATCTTGCTAGGAGGGAAATGGTTATCCTCGGTACCCAGTATGCCGGGGAAATGAAGAAGGGTCTTTTCAGCGTTATGCATTACCTCATGCCCAAGCGTCAAATTCTCTCCTTACACTCTGGTTGCAATATGGGAAAAGATGGCGATGTCGCCCTCTTCTTTGGTTTATCAGGTACAGTATTAACAGTTGATCAACGTGACATATAGCCATCAATTTCCCTTTAAATATTGCTCTCTGTGTAAGTATTGTTATCGTTATTCCCTTCCTTCTTCTTTTTTTATTGCTTGCATTAGGATTGTTATTCATTAGTCCTTTGTTTATCTCATTTGTAGGTACTGGAAAGACAACTTTGTCTACTGACCACAATAGGTATTTAATTGGAGACGATGAGCACTGTTGGAGTGAGAATGGTGTTTCAAACATTGAAGGTGGATGCTATGCCAAGTGCATTGATCTCTCAGGAGAAAAAGAACCCGATATCTTCAACGCTATCAAGTTTGGAGCTGGTAATTAACATTCCTGTTACAGTGCTATTCATTGGCAATTTTAATCTTAATACATCATGGTTTTGTAATCTTTGTTATTTGTTAACAACGTCTTGTGGGTGTTTTTGACAGTGTTGGAAAATATTGTATTTGATGAGCACGACCGAGAGGTGGACTATACAGACAAATCTGTGACAGGTATAAATGATATGAATTTGAAGCATACACAATTTAGTTTACACCTTATACTGTCGCTATAGCATCTCTATCTATTCTAAGGGAGTGAACCATACTTCAATCTATTTGTTTCTTTCAGAGAATACTCGTGCTGCATACCCTATCGAATACATCCCCAACGCGAAGATACCATGTGTCGGCCCACACCCTAAGAATGTCATTCTTTTGGCATGTGATGCTTTTGGTGTGCTCCCACCAGTGAGCAAACTGAACCTGGCGCAGACCATGTATCACTTCATTAGTGGTTACACTGCTCTGGTACACATTTATATGACTTCACTGCTTACTTTCCTGTAACGCTATCCCAAAATCCCTCTCTTCAGATCATACGTTTATTAAGTAGCTGTCAGTACATGGCTTCAATAGTCTCTCGTCCTCCAAAATTTGGATTCAGCGATTATTGATATTTAACCAGATCGATTACATACTTGTATATAATATAGCAACTCTATATTTTTATTGATTAGATATCTAATATTTTAATGATTTCGAAACAGGTTGCTGGGACAGAGGAAGGAATAAAGGAACCACAGGCAACATTTTCAGCCTGTTTTGGAGCAGCATTCATTATGTTGCATCCTACCAAATATGCTGCTATGCTTGCTGAGAAGATGCAGAAGCACGGTGCTACAGGGTGGCTCGTCAACACTGGATGGTCTGGTGGAAGGTAAGTCATGAGTCAGATTTGTGTTCAGCCACATGTTTAAATCCCTGGGATATTAGTAATCATCGCACCCTGTTAGTAGTATATACATATGCGGTTTTGTTCACCACCTGGGTATTATTTGTGAACAATAGAATCTTAAAACTTCATTCTTTCTTTTGCAGCTATGGTTCAGGTAACCGCATTAGGTTGCCCTACACCCGAAAGATCATCGACGCAATCCATTCAGGCAGTCTCCTGAATGCAAAGTTCAAGAAGACCGAAGTGTTTGGACTCGAGATCCCTACTGAAGTCGAGGGAGTTCCATCAGAAATCTTGGATCCAGTGAACACTGTAAGAGTAGTTTTACCTCTTCTCTTTCAGACTCCTAAATGTTTTATATGAAATTAACAATGCACACTTTTTTAATTGTTCTGTTGAAAATTCAGTGGTCAGACAAGGATGCCTACAAGGAGACATTGTTGAAGCTGGGTGGACTATTCAGGAAGAACTTTGATGTCTTTGCAAGCTACAAGATTGGTAAAGACAGCAAGCTTACTGAAGAGATCCTTGCGGCTGGTCCTGTATTCTGATCAATCTTTTCCAAGATGACTACTTGAGTTAAGATAAGATAGGACAATGAAATAACAATAAAGATAATGATGAAAAGACAATAAGATTAGTTGTTTGTTAGTAGGAGATTGGTGATGGAGGACTGTTTGTGGATTTGTAATGCTCTCTATTTATTGTTTTGTTGGAGTCTGTCTTAGTTTTAAGTATGTCTTAAGTATATGTAAACACGCTTTCGTAAGTGTTCGCCTACTGTATGATTAATACATATATTGAAAGCAGCTATGTTGTTTTATCTCCATTTTGAGTACAGACAGTTGTGCCTTTCTCTTATATGTTGGATTTCGAAGAATTCAGTTGGGCAGCAGCAATGAAGCACACAGAAAACAGTGAAACCCTCTCTTTCACTTTGTTGTGCATTTTTGATTCCCTCATCTTCCTGGAACCAAATCAAAAATTCTATAACATGTATATCAATGGAAGTTAAATTCTTCTTGTACTTCTACAAAGCTGGTTTTCAATGAAATACTGTCGACGTAAACTTTGAAGTCTTCGGCTGAATGAACTAAGGAGTTGGCTTTATAATCATTATATGTGCTCTCGATCTCGATCACAAACTTCTTCATGGCAAGCCTCGGAAAAGAGACTGGTACTGTATAAAGAGTTTTTTGAAAGAAATATTCTTATTCTCTGTCTTACAAAGTTTACAATTGGTCCATCTTATATACAGGAGAAGCTAACCCTAATGTACAACCGGAAAAGGAAATCTACCTGAATCCGGAAAACTAACAGTATTAGGAAAATAGACTATTAGACATACCCCAGACTTTATGCCCAAGTCTAGACCCTATGTGACCCAATGTCCACAATACTCCCCCTCAAGTTGGAGTGTGCAGATTACAAACACCTAACTTGCCAAGAAGATACTCAAATTGTTTATGTCCAAGTGCCTTAGTAAAGGTATCAACTAACTGATCTTTTGTACAAATATAATGAGTAGAAATAAGACCGTCAGAAATAGCATCTCGAATAAAATGACAGTCCACTTCTATGTGCTTAGTACGCTCATGAAAAACCGGGTTTGCAGCAATATGATGCGCAGCCTGACTGTCACAATAAAGTCGCATGGGAGAAGAATGCGAAATACCGAAAGACTGTAACAATCCCTTTAACCATTTGAGTTCACAAGTTGCTGAAGCCATGGATCGATACTCGGCTTCCGCAGACAAACGAGAGACAGTCAATTGTTTCTTAGTTTTCCACGAGACTGGCGAAGAACCAAGAAATATAAAATAAGCAGTAAGTGACCGACGATTTAAAGGATAACTCGCCCAATCAGAATCACAAAACATGTGACAAGCAGATTAGAATCTGTACGAAGTAAAATACCCTGTCCAGGTTGTAATTTCAAATAGCGAACAACACGTAACGCGGCTTCCCAGTGACGAACTCGAGGGTACTGCATAAACTGAGCCAGAATATGAACCGAGTAACAAAGTTCAGGTCGTGTAATAGTGAGGTAAATAAGACGTCGAATCAATCGTCTATACTGTTCAGGATCGTGCATAAGCATACTTTCATCAACTGCCAAGCCATGGTTCTGTTCTAAAAGAAAAAAAGCTGGTTTGGCTCCTGATAAACCGTTGTCTTGAATGATATCAAGGATGTATTTGCGCTGAGATAAGAAAATACCCTGTGAGCCACGTGCCACCTCTAAGCCTAGAAAATATTTCAATCTTCCAAGATCCTTCATGTGAAAACAAGTGTGCAAATAATTTTTAAAAGAAGAAATTTTATCAGAGTGAGTCCCGGCAATAATCAAGTCATCGACATAGACTAGAACAACTAGAAAAATATCATGTCGTTTGTACGTAAAAAGTGAGTTATCAGAGTAGGACTGAGTAAACCCATACACAATCAAGGCAGAACGAAGCTTTGCAAACCAATTCCTAGGTGCTTGACGAAGACCATACAGAGACTTACGTAGTCGACATACCATACCAGGAGAAGCACCTGAGTAACCTGGCGGAGGACGTATGTAAACCTCCTCAACAAGATCACCATGAAGAAAAGCATTATACACATCCATTTGATGAAGTTCCCACTATTTAGCTGCAGCAAGTGCCAAAAGTGGTCGAACTGTCACCATTTTAGCAACCGGTGCGAACGTCTCATTATAATCAATCCCTTCATTCTGATTATTTCCCAAAACAACTAACCGAGCCTTGTGTCGTTGAATAGAACCATCCGAATTATATTTGATTTTGTAAACCCATTTACATCCAATGGCCTTCTTTCCGGGAGGCAAAGTATCTACGCTCCATGTCCCATTAGATTCCAAAGCATGTATTTCTTCTTGCATACCTGTCCGCCATTTTGGATCCTTAATGGCCTCAGAAAAACTAGTTGGTTCCGTGTCTGCAGTAATAGCAGCCAAAAAACGTCTGTGCGGCAAGGAAAATTTATCACAACTAACATAATGAGCTAAGGGATACGGAGTACCTGAGGACTTTGGAGGAGTGAGTGAAGGTGAAATAGGATCATGACACGGCGTAGTGTAACAGCGGGCGGTGTGACAAACATAATCATTCAAATGAACTGGTGGACGTCGAATACGCGAAGACCGTTTACCCATATTGGAAATAGTCAAGGTATCCGTTTCAGAAGACCCAACCTGATCTCCCAACTCTCCCCCTATTCTTGCGCCTAAATTCTGTACAGTATCATGAACGTCAGAATCATCTGGACTGCCGACGCCAATTGGTAAATAGTCAGGTGCTGAACTGCCAGGTGCTGAAGCTTCATATGAACGTCTGAAATGGCTCCACGACCTGCTGTCAGAATCACCATTTAACCTGTTGACGTCAGGTTCTAACTCTGAACTCTGATCACTTAATCGTCTACTGTTGACCACGTCACTTAAGCGTCTGACGTCACGTTCTACAATTAATCCACCAGTCTCTGACCTCTGATGACGTTTTGAATTTACGCCAGAGTTTAACTCACCAAACGGAACTGAACTGAACTCTCGGTTCTGAACTGATTTCTTGCGTAGGTCAGGCTTACCAAACGGAAACTCCCCCTCACTAAAAACTACATCACGAGACACAAAAAAAATATTCTTGTCGAGATCATATAGCCGCCAACCTTTTTTACCAAACGGATATCCAACAAAGATACACTTTCTACTTCGAGGAGCGAATTTATCATTTTCTTTGACCCGAGCAAAACACAAACATCCAAAGACACGAATCTCATCCAAACTGGGACTCCGATTTAGCAACAATTCATACTGAGTCTTTCCTCCTAATAACGATGAGGGTGTTCGATTAATCAAATACCAGCAGCCAACGCACATTCTTCCCAGAATCGAAGTGGCAAGTTTGCTTGGAACCGCAAGGCTCCTGCAACATTCAATATATGCCGATGCTTTCGTTCTATACGCCAATTCTGCTGAGGTGTACCTACACATGAAGATTGAAACACTATACCATTTTCATGAAAGTAAGGTTTCAAACCTGTAAACTCGGTTCCATTATCACTACGCAAAGTTCTAATATGCGCATCAAACTGGCGATCAACCATTGAACAAAAATCTTTTAACACTTCTGCAACCTCAGACTTCTCAGCAAGCAAATAAATCCACACAGCTCTAGAGTAATCATCAACAATAGTTAAGAAATACGATGCATCACAGGATGATGGCACACGATACGGACCCCATAGATCACAATGTATTAAATCAAAATTGCACTAGCTTTATTAGAACTTAAAGGAAAAACATCTCTAGATTGTTTGTACCGAAGACAAATCTCACAAGGTTTTTTATTCTCCTTACTAACATTTGACTTTAAAAAAGTTCCTATTACTCCATACGAGGGATGACCTAAGCGCCGATGCCACATTTCTAAACTTTCCTTCCGCTGCAACTTGTGTATCTGCACCGCTGTCACACCCCACAACATATAGATCCCATTCTGATATTCACCCACTCCAATCAACGTCATCGAGATGCAATCCTGTATAACACATAGCTTATCAGTTAGAGTGACAAAATATTTCTTAGTAGTAAGAAGCTTCCCTACATAAAGTAAGTTGCAATTTAACTTCGGAACAAACAAAACATTAGCCAATGTAAAACCCCTTCCAAGGTTTACAGTTCCTTCTTTGGTACCCATCGTAGTATCCCCATTTAGGAACCCAACCTGACATGCCTCAATGTCTCGCAAGTTAGTCATTAGGTCCAAAAACCCTGTCATATGATGCGAAGCACCAGAATCAACTATCCAATCAGTATTTTCCATACAACTGACTTTGTCGCTTGAAGTATCCCCCTTTTTCTGAATGTGCATCATCTTCACCAAAGCACTCTATTGTTCATCAGTAAGAGAGGGAAGTGAAGCTTTGTCTTGCTCAGTCTGGATAGTTTCAGCCATTCCTTCACCACAGCCTGTACACTCGCTCTATTAGTCCCACGACCTGAACTATAGCTGGCTCCACGTCCTTCTCTACGTCCTTTACCAGCTCCACTTCCACGTCATCCTCCTTCACTCCACCATTCCGGGTATCCGATGAGTTTGTAACAATTCTGGACACTATGCCCAGTTTTTCCACAGTGCCTGCACTGTCCAACCACAATTCCACGTTCAACACCAACATGTTTAGCTTTAGATTGTGTGAAGAATGCCACAGACTCTCTTCTTTCCTCATAACTCCTCGCAACTTCGTGATGCTTTTCTTCACTAACAATCATTTCGTAAACCCGATTAAGATTAGGCAATGATTCTGAGTTCAGTATTGTGGAACAAACTGTTCCAAACACCGGATCCTCAAGACCCATCAAGAACTGATATACTTGTTCATCCTCACGCCTTTTCACCAACTTCTCTGTGATGTTACACTTGCAACCCTTACAGTTGCAAGTTAATATTGGTTCATAATTATTGATCTCATCCCACAACATCTTCAATCGACCAAAGAATTCTCCCACGGTCTGTCCCTGTTGTTTGCAGTTTTCCAACTCTCTCTTTACTTGCTGAATACGCGGTACATTCGCGACCGCGAATCTCTCCTTCAAATCTGCCCAAAGCTCTTTTGCATTCTCTCGATATGTAATGGTTGAATGCAAAGAGGGCTCAATGGTGTTGAAAATCCATGCTATCATCATGGAATTAATCATCCACCAGTCTTCAATATCCGGACTTTCGTTTGCCGGTTTCTCAACGGTTCCATCGACGAAACCCAACTTTCTCTTTGCTCGAAATGCAACACGCATCGCTTTAGTCCACTCTTCATAATTCGTTCCCTTCAGTTGTACATGAGTAACAATACTTCCAGGATGATCTGCAGATGTCAAAGTGTATGGTGTGACAGATGAATCTGATTTAATTTTGTCAACACCTTCACCACCAGCCATTATCAATCCTCTTTCTCGATACCGGAACAGAAACCAATCTGGACAAAAAACCAATCACGTCAGGTCAGGTTTACAGGTCTCCTGAATCGCCTGAACAGCAAAGCTTGTGTACAAAATCTGAACAAGAAACCAATCAGCGGAAAAATTCAACGTCCTGAACAGAACAAAGCTTCTGTACATAATCAACCAATCAACGTCCTGAAAAACTAAAGCTTTTCCTGAAAAAGAAGTACCAACCCCTTCACGAAGCTTCTTGATGTAACGTTAATCAACCTCAACCCCTTCACGAATCACGTTAGCTTCTCAAGATTCCGATGCAACTCCTTCTGTACCGACACAGAAACAAAAGGTGATTTCTCTAGGGTTCTGGCTCTGATACCATAAAGAGTTTTGTAAAAGGAATATTCTTATTCTCTGTCTTACAAAGTTTACAATTGGTCCATCTTATATACAGGAGAAGCTAACCCTAAAGTACAACCGGAAAAGGAAATCTACCTGAATCCGGAAAACTAACTGTATTAGGAAAATAGACTATTAGACATACCCCAGACTTTATGCCCAAGTCTAGACCCTATGTGACCCTATGTCCACAATACTGTAGGATATAAAAACACTTGACATCCAAGAAGTTGAAGTTGGAATAGATATTGCTGTTCCACTGTACACTTGCACTACTTCTCCACACCCAAAATCAACCTCATCACCATTCAACACACGTCTCAAGTCTGAGACAAAATATGTCCGCTCTGTACAAATGATAGGGCGCCCTTTTGTTGCCATTAGATCTGCTGTTGATCTAATGTATTCTTCATTCACGTCATTCTTTGCTTTCTTCACCAACTCTATTGCAAAACTTAAGGGATTCCTAATTAACTCCTCTGCTGTTGAAACCGCTACAGGATCTGCAATTGCGTTCCCGTAGAATCCTAGTGGTAATGGTGCATGAAATTTCCCTCGTGCATTAACGGCAATTACCACTCGGACTTTTTCCTTTGGATCATATCCAATTGCAATTGTACGACATCTCCATAACCTAGCTGTGAGCAACTCAAAAGTGGTGCACACTTGAAGATTGTGAGGTACCTGTTGTATTAGAGATGCCAATTCTTTGGGGCTGAAAAAGAAAGAATTCTGAACAATGTCATCTGGAAATGTGTCTTTGCCACTAGATATAATATTATCATACTCTCGATGAGCAAACGAGACTCGTGGAGGTTCTCGAGCATTGAGCAAGTGTCTTTCCCAAACCGGAAGAATAGATGGATAGAGATGACCTCGAGCAATTTCAGCCAGAGCTCTCTTGGATTGGTAAAAACCTTGAGCGTCACAAATGGTATGGTTGTGGCTAATACCAAAGGTGAACTCTCCACATGTAAGACGAGTCACCTGTATGAGCATCAATAGACAGCAAAGGATATCTTCAGAATCAGATTGGGTACAAAGAAGTTGTTCTAGACAAGGAAATGGAGGTTTCAGGTCATCACCACCCAATTGGTTGAGACTAACATCAGCATCAGCCTCGACAAAAATTACACCTTGACCGGTGCATTCCACAAGTAACTTCCCACCAGGGGCTTCTCTAAGCCTACCAGCAAATCGATAGTAAAAAACAAGTGTGCTTTGCTAATGCATTCCTAACGACACTCACTATGTCCTCCCTATTGCAAGTACTGGCCACAAAAGGGTCTTTCTTGCTTCGAAAAAGTGAATAGTAGGCCAATGAGAACGATTACCTTTCCGATCATCAATGTCCGACAAGTACTTAAACTCGTGGGGTGTGGGTTTAGCTGGAACTATTAGTTCAGGTTTTCGCCTTCGTACCGTGAACGCAATAGAAGAAAAAGTTTTTCGTAGAGGAAAACGCCATGCCTGAACCCCAAAACCGGAGACAAGTAGAGATATGATCAAGAAGAAATATGGAGGAGGAGAGAAAGGAGGAAAAAGAAGTAGAAGAAAATACAATTTCCCTGAGTTGTCCTAGGCTCAATGTGTAGCCTTATAGCTGCGCAGTTTGTTTTAACATTTGCGACTATCCCTTGTCTGTTTCATGAGAAGTCATGGCATTTATAATTTGTACAGTGTGTGTTTGTTTCTTCAGTTTGGCCAGACGTCGCATCTTATTTGATTCTTAGAAAAAGTTGTATACTTATTTTCTAATTGTAATGTGTTTGGTGAAAAGGTATGTGTTTTTGCTAAAATTAGTCACATTTCAACACCAATAAGCTCCAACTCAAACACAAGTGAGCTCCAACCCATATAAACTATCATTGCTTGGGGCGTTATCGTTGCAGCAGTTTAGAGTTGGATTTGGCCGGACAAGGTCTCCCCTTGTTTTTGAACAATTTTTTTTTGGACAACCAAATTTTAAGGGGACCCAAGTGATTATTCCATCCATTGTCTGATGATAAGATATATCCTAGTGTTAGCAGAATGACTAAATTATTCTTTATTTATTTAAATTATATATTATTATTCTTATAAATATTTTATTTATTTATTTTTATTTTTTTTATGTTCGACTATTTATTATTTTAATACTTTTTAGTCGAACTTCAATCTGTTTTCACATACGAAAAACATATTGAAGTTCTCGATTTTTTTCCTTAGTGGGTTTAGGTTCGTTTTTTTTCCTAGCCGAAACCAAGTTTAATTGAGTTTTTTCTTGTTTTTTTTTCTAGCCGAATTTCAATATGAAGATCAATTAAGGTTCGACCGGTGTTTTTTTCCTAACCAAACTTCAATCTGTTCTTCGCATATGAACAATATATTGAGGTTCGACTGGGTTTTTTTTCCTGGTCGATCCTTAATTTATTCGTGGCATATGAAAAACAGATTGAGGTTCAGCTAAAAAAATAAAAAAGATCTAGCCAAACCACACCCAATAAAAAATTCAAAAAAAAATGACAAAAAAGACAAAAAACAAAACTAAAAAATAAAAATAAAAATAATATATAAAGAACATTTGAACCATAATTAGAAATATATAAATAAAGGGTTTTGATTTTTACTTCGTAAGAACATCTCTAATAGTGAGTGCTATGGAGGTCTTACTTAGATCTTTATCTGTGGGGTTTTATATATGTGGCAAAAATAAGAATATTTTGCTCATGAACCATCTCCAATGGTGTGGGGTCTTATTTTTGTGATTTGATTTATGGATAAAGAATAAAAATGTTTTCCTTTTTCCTATTGGTTTAAAAAAAATCATTTGGAAATAATAATTATAAAAATAGTTAAAGAAAATGATATGGAAGTCATTTCGAAGGTCTAGATAAAACTTTCTCTATGACCTTTGTATTTATTTTGACACCCCTCTTATTTTGTAGGACCTACTGTTGGAGATAAATTTAATCCAATAAGGATCTAAAATCCTATTTGTTATGAAAAAATAAAATTTTCACCTTCTATTAAAAATACTCTTGATGAAAAATTAGTAAAGGTTCCCTTAAAATCAGGATGGTCCCCAAAAATGTTACATTGTTTTTGTTGTAATTAAGGTCGAGTATGGTCCGGTTTTTTTATTTGACGGATTATTCGACATGTGCACCCACTCCATCATCAGTTTTTAGAATCGAGTAGGTTGGTGTTGTACTACACCGGATGGAAATAACTCCCCTGCCCTAAAATAATTTATGGAAGCCCCCTAACTTTCTATTACCCTCGTGTTGAAACTTGAAAGTGGTAATGAAGTAAAAAAGTTAAAAAACTGATATAGAAGCGAACTACTCCACGGGTTTGCTGAACTGAACTAGTCATATACTTCCTCCGTTTCTGGAAAAGTGTTACTATCACTTTTTTATTTTAGTCTAAAAATAGACCAATTTAAAAAAGTGATAGTAACTCTTTTCCTGAAACGGAAATAGTATTATTGTTTTAAATGATAGAGACGAGTTGTATTTAAACTCCAGTAAATTAGGACTATGAGTTGAAATTACTGGAATTTAAGATCTCTTCAGTAATCCTCTCTGCTTCTCTTTTATTATCCAATATCACATCAATCATGGATGAACAAGCACCAGAGCTGGATAAAAAACTTCATGTAGTTATATTTCCATGGCTAGCAATTGGTCATCTAATTCCATTTTTCCATCTCTCAGTATCCTTAGCAAAACAAGGTATTCAAATCTCTTTTGTTTCAACCCCAAAAAAAATCTCCTTAGAATCCCATCAAATTTATCTTCTTCTATAACTTTAGTTTCAATCCCATTAAACCATGATGATCTTCAGAACTTACCAGAATCAGCTGAATCTTCAAATGACATTCCGATTGAAAAAACCCAGTATCTGAAAAAAGCTTTTGATGGATTAGAATATCCATTTACTAATTTTCTGGTTAATTCTAAACCAGATTATATCATCCATGATTATGCTTCTTATTGGGTACCGAAAATTTCGGAAAATCTGGGAATTCCTTGTGTGTTTTTTGCGGTTTTTACGGGTTCAGTCATGGGCTTTATTGGGCCGCCGGAAGTGTTATTGGATGAAGAGAGGGACCGGAATCTGAAACCAGAGGATTTCACCACCACTCCTAAATGGATCACTTTTCAGACTGATATTGTGTATCGGGTTCATGAAGTGTTACAGTACTTCAAGGGTGCTCCACCACAGGATGATGAAACTCATGATGGTATTGATGATGATGGGTATAAGGCTGTTCCTGACACACGTCGGTTTGGGATGGTAATTCGGGATAGTAATTTTATTGCGATAAGGAGCTCGAGTGAGTTTGAATCAGACTGGCTGAGTCTACTCAACCAGCTTTATCAAAAACCAGTGATTCCATTAGGATTTCTTCCACCCCCATTAGTGGAAGAAGATCAAGTGGAAGACAAACACGAGGAAAATTGGGTGGAAATAAAAAACTGGTTAGACAAACAACAGCAAGGATCAGTGATTTACATAGCTTTAGGAACGGAAGCGGCACTGAGTCAAGAACAAGTGAACGAGTTAGCTATTGGTTTGGAATCGGCCGGGTTACCATTCTTTTGGGTACTAAGGAAACCACTCAATAACTCGGAACAATCGTTAACATTAGGATTTGAAGATCGAACGAGTGGACGCGGCCTGGTTTACATGAAGTGGGCGCCCCAAGTAAAAATACTCGGGCATCCGAGTATTGGTGGGTTCTTGACTCATTGTGGTTATAACTCGGTTATAGAAGGACTAGCTTTTGGACGAGTTTTGGTTTTGCTACCTATGCTAAATGATCAAGGTTTGAATTCTAGATTGCTAGAAGGGAAAAAGGTTGGGGTAGAAATACAAAGGAACGAACGAGACGGATCGTTTTCTAGTGCGTCCGTAGCCGAGGCTGTTAAAATTGCAATGGTAGCGGATGAAGGACAAGTTCTTAGAAACAATGCCAAAGAGATGATTGAGATATTTGGGAATGAGAAACTGAATGTTTCATATGTAAATGATTTCGTTCAGTTCCTTAAAAAACATAAGAAATAGGTACTACACTGCACTGTTCTCTTCTGTTCTTTAATAAGAATATTATGCAATAAATTGCGGTTTATGAAAGAATGATCGTATCATATGAATGTAGGCTACATACGTAAACAAGCCCTAGGACAACAACAGCACCTAAAGAAGGGGTGATGGCGTTTGCCTGAAAATATTTATTGATATAGCCCACCACTGCCTCCGCTAATTCAGATAGATGTTTACTGTAACCATGATCAGCCCTTCAACTATCTGTAATTCGTGATTGGCTATGACTTTGTCAAACCAAGACGCATCTTCATATGGTACTATTTTATCCGCAGAACCATGAACCGTCAACACCCTACACAAATTTGTAGTAAAATTAAGCACTTCCATTATCAAGCAGAAAAGAAGTTCAATTGCATACCTATTACTTATACTAACATGAAAAATGCAGAATACATATGTATGATTAGATGGAGCGTATGCCCACCTGCAATCTTTTCCAATTGACAGGCATGCACCCATATCAATAGCAAGGCGTTCCATCAAACTCTCTTTCGTCACGGTACTGGACTTTTCCTACAACTCGATAAAAATATGATCAGATTACACATAATTTGATATCAGTGCACAGATCCTAAAAACGAAGGAACCAGATAGCACCTACATGTTCTAATCATGTATGGAGGAAATTCAAAACCAGCGATAATAAGGAATAGTTATGTGCAGTATGTAAATTGTACACACATAGACAACAGAAAATTCCAACCAGTAATAGGTCTGTGCAGTATTTATGCACATAGTTGCCCTCCCTAAATATGAACCCTGACAAGCCTAAAAGCTGCCACTCAACTAGCCATGGTGCAGCCTTGACGGACATGGCTGTAGGATCCTAGCCACACAAACTCAACCTTTTTTTAGCTAGGGACATTGCAATTACTGATTCACTAAAGTAAAAAGGAAACATCCTTATATGACTTCGACGTATTTATGACAACTAGACATTGAAATACTATAGATGGACAACTAAATAGAATGTGCAGTATGGACGATGCAAGATATATGAAAAATGCAAATGCAACTATTGGATAGAAAACAATTACCTCCTTTGTCTTTTACATCAATAAATCCATCTTTCTCAATTCTTTCCATATAATCTTTACCCAAGCGTTCTGCAATACCTCTCTCCATATTGAGCGTCCGGAAAGATTTACAACTGTAGGTACGTCATGATACTTTATACGAGCACCACATCTCCTCCTGTGAGAAGCTCATTTAGTCACAATATTTCGAAGAAGCAGAATGTATATCAATTTGGAAAATGGAATTAGATAATGCTCAACTACAGGTGAGACGAGTTTGTGAACATCGTGGGATTTAGGGTGTGGTAGAATGATTACAGGAACAAACATAATCCCTAGAGAGGAACCATCAATGGTCAGTCAAATAAACATATTTCATGATATTTGTGCATGGTTGTTCACATATATACTTCGTATACACGATTTCCCCTTTAAAAGAAGATTGATTAGAACATAATTGCAAGCTTCTGACTTTAAATATCTCCCACATTTAAAGAGTAAATTGGCGAATTGTAATTTGTAACCCACATTACATCTGATATGCTCTAAATCTGGTGTAATTATGACTGTAGTTTTTATCATCGGTGCACGAACAAAATATAAAAGCTTCCCAACTTTCTAAGGTCAATCCTTCAATTAATCCTACTATGCGGATACATAGAAACTATCTCTCTCTACAGCTCTCCATCCTAATACACGAACAAGCCTTACATCAACAGGTACATAAACAAAGAAAAGCACTTACCTTTACTATGCCCAACAATTGCACTTACGGCATGTTTCATCCCTAAAAAGTGCATGACTACAGAATGCAAATCATCAGCCTCCTTAATGTAGTTTCCATACTGAAATGTACCTTCACTTTCCCTAAAAATTGTACAGCATATTCATACATAGGTTAGCTCAACTACTCATTCTTAATCATAGACATAAATAAACATTGCAAGTCACATTAAAATCACATACCCATTTCCTGAAAAATCAAACCGGAATACACTAATTCCTTGTTTTGTTAAAACCTCAGCCAAACTCATGTTAATCCGAGAATCTTTACTTGATTGAAATCCATGGCACAAGATTACAACTTGTGTTGAACCCGTTTCGTGTAAGACACCAACAAGATTTTCACCATAATTATTCTTTACAATAACTCTTTGTTGTTCAACAACCACTAATTGAAGTAAGGAAAAAAAAAGTGATTTTTATGATGATTGAAACAAAAGAAAAAAACGTAAAGGAATGAAATTGAGCTGTTAGATTAGATTACCTGAGTTAAGGGATTTCTGAGAAGGAGATGATTGAGCAGCCATTGTTGAGAATTTGATGAATTGGGATTTAGGGAGTGAAGAAGGAGAAAAAGGGAATGATGATGATGAAGAAGAAGAGTGATGATACCTTGATGGGGTGTGTTTGGTTAGTGGTTTTGGTGAATATGGGTTTAGTCTACACATAATACTAAGACTTGCCATTTTAGGAACAGAATTCAGGACCCAGGAATTTCAGGTGGAAATTATAAGGTCCGTAATTCCATATCCACATCCCACTTGCCCACGAACTGAGGTTATACAGGTAACAGGTTGCTCCATTTTAGGTCGCTAACCAAGTTTTAGTCCTTTTGGACCACCAGTCCACAACAGTCTTAAAAGACAGATTTTGCATGGCTGCTAATTGAGGTGCCAATTTAGGGGAGCCAGGTTTTGGGAAAACCAATAGGCATACACTTAAAGGGTGCAAATGGGCAAAAAAAAACCTAAAAATGAGCTAAATTAGTTTAAATTGGGTTTGGAAGCCGGCTAGCTGGATATGTGATAGTCTACTTTATACCCACGCTTCCATGTGACTTCTCTTCTGTGCCAATTTACTAAGTAAATTATAAAATTAAATATATTTTACCTTATTTTATATGTATTTTGGTGCACTCCTAAATAATTCAAAAATCTTATTAATAATGAGGCAGATTTTGAATCGTTAGGTAATATTTCGATTACATATTAAATTTGGGGTTAAAAGGGCCGGTATTGAGTTATAAGGTAGATTAGAGATTTTACGATAAATTTTGGGTATTGAGAGAAAGTGTGAGTCAAATTTTTAATTATAATTATGGAAAAGTTGGTGTACGGTAAAAATTATCCAAATGCTAAATTAATAGCCACATGATTAATTCTGAATCGTCCAAAAAAAGTTTTGGGCAAATATTAAGGTCAAATAAGTAGTTTTTGGGTCACCATGTAGACTTTTAGTGACATAAAAGATTTTGGATCACGAGGCATATTATGGTTTAATGGATAAAATTTGGATCTCAAGGTAAATATTGGGTTATAAGGAGGCAGTTGTAGGCCTCGAGGCCCATTTTAAGGGTTATTGGACATATTTGAATTACACAGTAAATATTAGGTAGGAATTATTATTTAGTCCCAAAACGGTTGGGCTTTCGACTATTTAGTCCTACCCTCTAAAGCATAGTACTAGAAAATCCTAATTTACCAAATTTAGAACAGGTTAGTCCTTCTTTGGACGATTCAATCCAAATCGATTATTTTCAATCCTAAAAATATCCTTTTATATAAAAAACATATCAATTTATTGGTGAACTATTTCTTTTCTTGAAAATATCTTCTTCGTCTCTCTTTACAGATTTTTCTTTTCGCCATTGAGATTCGACGGTGACTTAAATATTCACAACCATCAACCAAAGCTCATTATCATCTCCGTCGTCAACAACAACAACAACTAAGATCATTATTTCCTCTTTTCAAATCTTCCTTTGCGTATATGATTTCTCTTGTTTCTCCCTCCTTATTGTTTTTCCTCTTCCAAAATAAAACTCTAATTCACTGTTGGAAATGACAATCTAGGGTTTATGATTTTGTTCCATAGTATAATTATATTAGATGAATATCTCAGTTTAGTGCGAGATCGGGATTTGATTAGGTTTAAGATATTGATGCCATGGCCAACTTCATGAACTATGATATTTATGATCTTGAGTTAACAGCGGTGCAAGGGAATACTGAACTACAAAAACTTCAGCTGGAAACTTCCAATAAGTTCGTTATAATCATCGAAGACATTGATTGTTCTCTTGGTCTTACGAGAAAACACGACATCACAAAAGACGTCAAAGAGGAGATATGATGTGGTAATTACCGCACATAACCCTTAAAACAAGGTAGTAATTTGGTAATTCTCTCTGGACTTTTTAATTTTATTGATGTGTTACGGTCAACTTGCGGTAGAGAAAGAATTATTGTGTTCACAACCAACTACAAAGAGAAACTAGACCCAACACTCATTCGAATAGGTAAGATGGATAATCATTTATTTATGAGATATGAGAATGAAATATAATGGGTGTTACATATGCATAATGATGGAAATTGAGGTTTATTAACGAGGTTAAAGGATTTTATTAACTATTTTTTTATTTTTTTATCCAACACATATATAAAGTAATATACTACAATGTCAATTATTTAACATTGAATGATACACATGGCATGTAACGTGTATCGTTATTGGGATTCTACCCAACGTGTATCATTATTGAGTAGGTGTGTATATACTGGTGTACTAGAGTAATCCCGATGAAATAGATTTGTTTGTAGGTGAATATGGTTGATTTTTTCCATGTTTTGTAGAGGTGTACATATTAGTGCACCAGTGTATTTTCCATGAAATATAGGTCTGCGTGTGGGTATGCATGATCAATTTAATGAATTTTTGTAGATGTGTACATATTGATGCACCTGTGTAATTCCCATGAATAAGTAGGTTTGTGTTTGTTTATGAATCATCTGTTTTATGCATGTTTTGCAGGGGTGTACATATTAGTGTACCAGTGTAATTTCATGAAAAAGTAGGTTTAGGTTTAATTATCAGTAATCGATTTTGTGCATGTTTTACAGGGGTGTATATATTGGTACACCAATGTATTTTCCATGAAAAGGTAGGTTTATGTGTGATTATGAATGATCCGTTTTATGCATATTTTGTAGGTGTGTACATATTGGTGCACCAGTGTAATTCCCATGAAAAAGAAGGTTTGTGTACGGTTATGAATGATCGGTTTTATGCATGTTTTTGCAGGGGTGTACATATTGGTGCACCAATGTAATTCCCATAAAAAGCAGGTTTGTGTATGGTTATGAATGATCGGTTTTATGTATGTTTTTGCAGGGTTTACATATTGGTCTACCAGTGTATTTTCCATAAAAAATATGATTGCGTGTGGTTATGAATGATCGATTTAATGCATGTTTTATAGGTGTGTACATATTGGTACACCAATATAATTCCTATCAAAAAGTATGTTTGTGTGTGGTTATGAATGATCGGTTTTTATGCATGTTTTGCAGGTGGTTAAATATTGGTGCATCAGTGTAATTCCAATGAAAAAGTAGGTTTGGGTGTGGTAATCAATAATCGACTTTGTGCATATATTGCAGGGGTATATATGTTGGTGCACTAGTGTATTTTCCATGAAAAAGTAGGTTTATGTGTGGTTATGAATGATCCTTTTTATGCATGTTTTGCAGGTATGTACATATTGGTGCACCAATGTTATTCCCATAAAAAAGTAGGTCTGAGTGTGTGGTTATGAATAATTGGTTTCATGTATGTTTTGCAGGGGTGTACAAAGTGGTGCAATGTGAAAAAATGACTGCATAATCTTATGAAAATTTTGTGCTTGTGTACCTTTTTGTACACATGAGATAACCATGAAGAGAAAATTAAAATTTTAAAATATGAAAATTATATAGTCATATGGGTACTATTTTTGTAGATCTCGGAAAGAGATTTCCGAATATATAAAGTTTGCGAATTTTGGACGAGCAGTTTGAAAGATAAATTATTTTTTAATTATTTTTATATTATTTAAAATTGCTGACATCATCATGAGTCACTTTGGAATAAAATGTAAATATTTGGTCTAAATTGTAAATTAGGAAGGTTATTTATATACTTTCTATATTTCAAATAAATAAAGGACTAAATTGTACCTAGTTGAATGGGTCAGGATTAAACTATCTATTTTTAAACGTATTTGGACTAAATCGTTATTTTCCCAAATTTTAGATCATAGTGTGCTTTTTGGTTTCTGTAACTTTTAGGATGACCCCAGATTCCCAACGGTGATTTTGAGTCTCGGGAAAATATTGGGTAAATAAAAAGATATTCTCCATAAATATCTTAGTTTTGTTTTCCTCTCTTCGCTCTCCCCTCTAGTTATCTCCTTCTCTTCCGACCAGATTCAGGCGCCCCGTTGAGCTCGGATTTGCTCCTTGTAGCGGATTCGAGCTCCCCCTTTACTGTTTTTTCTAGATCTAGGTTTAGTTTTTTTAGTTTAGTAGTTGTTAGTCTTTATTTTGTGTCTTTTACTTTTCCATGGTTAATACTAGTGTTCTTCTTGTCGTTTTTTCGACTCCTTCATATCGATTGCCGACTCCTTGTTATCTCTTTGCACCATTATGGTGTTCTTTTTTAATTTTTGGGAACATTTATCAAGTTGGGTTGACTTGATTGATGATCTTTTCCGGTGGACTCTAGAATGCTCATGAAGAATTAAATCTAGGATTTGGGGATTTGTTATTAATCACTAACAAAAGGGAAAATCTCTTTCTCTCCGTTGGAGCATATCTTCTGAAGGAAGAAATATTATCAAAATATTTGGAGAACACTCCTAAAACCATTTCTTCTCTGATTCATTGGTCTTCTTCGAATATATAAAGTGGATGCTTCAACGATTCACCGTTCTTTCTCTTCTCAGTTTATTTGTTTGGCATTAATTGTTGTATTTTTTTCACTGATGGTAGGGCTGGGCCCTTTGTAATCTTCTTTTTGTTATGAATGAATGAGATTTAAGGTTTTTTTTTAGAAAAAAAATTGGGTCACAAAAAGTAGAAAATAATCTTCTTGGGTCACGCCTTCACGGAGTAAATTTCAAATTATAATTTTTTTTTTTATTAGTAATGCAAATTTTGGATCACAGGAAAATTTGGCCACTGAGCAAATTAGTGGCCATGATGTCTACTTAAGGTCACAAGCAATGTTTAGGTTGAGCCGCAAGGCCTATGAGTCGCTGTGTAAAATGTCAGGGGTAAATTTTGGGTCATAGTAACTAATTTGGATTAAGGTATTATTGCTTGGTTATGAGGTAATTTTAGGTCACAAGAAAGTCTCCCAGTGAATATATAAAAATAATGAGTTCTCGCCCAGTGTAGTCCATACCGGCCGGTACGGTCGGTATACCACCGGTTTTATCGATTTCGGCCGGAAAACGGGACGAAATCCGGTATACCGGTAAACGGTATTTGACCGAAAATCGGCCGCTATGGACTGTACCGGTTTGGCCGGTACGGCCGGTATTGATCGGTATTGGCCGGTACAATCGTTTTATTTTATTTTTTATTTATAAAAAAATAAAAAAAATAAAAAAAATAATTAATTCTTGTTTTAGGGTTTTCAATTGTTACTCATATTTTTTATGATATTTTAGAATTATATATGCATATGATAATATCTATAATTAATCTAATGAACTTAAAATTGTAATATCTTTGTTTAATTAGTATTTTAGACGATAAACTTTGAAGTTGTTCTTGTTTCTTTTGTATTTCCAGTTTGAACTTTGTATGAAATCTATGGATCTATATATTTTGGATGAATACTAGTTTATCTTTTTAAACTTTGTGAAAAAACATTTGTTATAACGTGTTAAAATATATTTATAGTTATAAAATGTGAACTAGTATTTTTTCATAAAATTATAGGTATAAAATATATGCACCGATATTCCACCGATATCTAAACCGAAATATCCCCGGTATACCGACGTACCAGTGTATCGCTTTCGACCGGTACGAACCGAAATCCGGTATGGTACAACCTTGTTCCCACCGCATAATTTTAGGTCACATGATAGGTTTTGGCCACGATCCCATTTTATCTCAAAAGACAGATTTTGAGTCCTGGAAGTAAGTTTTGGATCTTCATGTGGAGTCCGGGTTACCGTGCTGATTTTGGATTTTGAGTCACTTATAGCCTCTTTGGATAGCACATGAGAAATTGTTTTTTAACTTCTAGAAGTCGAAAAGTCAGAAATTAATTAAGATATCAAATTTTAAAACGACTTTTAGAAGTTATGAAGTAAAATAGTTTTGCTTTTGATTTTTGCTTCTGATATCCAAACGCACTATTAAAAAATTTACTAAGAATGCAGTGACTATGCCAAAAGTGGAAAGGAAGTGTATGAGTGTGAGTGATGAGATGGCAAAGAGGGTTAGGGGAGACAAATTTAGTAGCACAATGTTGATTTTTGGTCACAAACCAAATTATGGGTAAAGATAAACTAAGGATCTCTACTCAAGCATAAGTCATGTGTAGATGCCCTTGCAAGCTATATATATGCAGCAGCGTAGTTAAGCCTCAAAAGGTGAATCTCATTCCTACTACTACAATTTAGGATTTCACTTGTCCTACTTCGTAAACAATGACTACAAATAAAGTACATGTTCGATTAGCTAGACAACGTGTAATCTCTATGAATGGTTGATTTTTGGTAGCATTATGTGCAGGATCTACGATAAAACAACTGATATTTCTTATAAAATATTTGTCTTAAAATGTAAGTGGATGGATGGTCGATAATATTTTTTTTATTTTTTAAAATCTCATCTTGTTCTTAACCATCCATCCCTTTATATTTAATGGTGGAAAAATTTATTAAGAAATTATGTCATGAATTTAAATCAAGAGATTTGTTCCTTATAGTAACAAAGTGATCCCTACTATAAAAGGATTTTAAGATATATTGTTTTAGTAGAAAAACAAATAAAATGGTGAAGAGGTAAACCGTAAAGAATACGAGAGATCAAATTCGTACACGGCTAGTCTAAACCACGTAAATGGTTGTTCAAGCCTCGTTTCGGTCACAAAGGAAGAAAAGGGGTTGATTTTGGGGAGGGAAGCAGAGAAGGATGAGATTAGAGCTTGGTGAGCTCTAGTCGGAGAACTCCAATCTCTGTGGTAAAGTTCAAGTAGAGAAGACGAAGACGAAGTGGTTTAGGATACCCTGATGAGCTTTCATAAAATTATTATCTCTGACTTGTATGTTGTTCTTGTTGTTGTTAAAATAGAGGAAGTGATTTATCTATAGTGTTTGAACTCTTGATCTCGTAAGAAGTGGAAGATATTGAGAGATAATGAGGTGGAGATTGTGGTTGAGAACATTCCCATTATTGCTGGGAAGATTCTGGAAACCGTAACTCCATTATGGATGGGAGAATTCCCATAACCGCAATGCTTATTAATCCCTCCTCTAGTAACATCCCACTTAATTCCTTTTTATCGTGGGTGTTCCGTTACACCTCACAGGCTATAGACCGCCAGACCAATAACCCAATGAGTATCCCCCTGTGACATGTTTGATGCCTCGTATATTTGATTGTTGGGTCATATGAATGACTCTTTCAAATAATCTAACTATTAGTGTTAAGTCTAGTAAGATTAGTAAGTCTAAGCTTTGAAGTGCACATGCTTGAAAACGGCAAGACTTGGAAATGACACAATCTTAGAAGTGGCAAACCAGGATGGCACATGCTTGGAAGCGGCAAGCCTGGATGTGCACATGCTTGGAAATAACACAAGCTTGGAAACGGAAATCCTGGATGTGTACATGCTTGAAAATGACACAAGCTTGGAAGGGGCAAGAATTGGAAATGATACAAACTTGGAAGAGGCAAACCTGGATGTTTTCAGGCTTGGGAATGACACAAACTTGGAAGGTTCCAAAGTCAAGATTATGCAAAAGTTCTCAAGGACCAAACATGGAATTGGCGTCATACTCTTGAGGACTAATTAAAAAAGGTTGGCGCCACGCTTTCGAGGACCAACCAAGGGTTGACATGTGTTCGAAGGGGCAAGCATATCATCGTGTCCCTGAGATTTGAACAAGGCTTGGTGGACCAAGGTTTGACGGAGGATTGGTATATTTAAACAAGGCATAATCGAACATAGCATGGTCCTCGAGGACTAATGCTTGGAGTGATAAGGCAAGATTGAACAGAGCATGGTCCTCGAGGACGCGTGACAAACAAAGCTTGGTTGAACATCATGGTCCTCGAGGATGCATGAGAAATAAGGCTCGATCAAACAGTATGGCCCTCGAGGACGCGTGAACAACAAGGCTTGGTAAAATGGAGCATGGTCCTCGAGGACACGTGACCAACAAGGTATGCTCAAGTAAGGCATGATCGATCGAACAAGGATGACATAAAAAAGGCTGAAATGAACAAGGCTTGGTGATGCAAGCAAGGGATACTGGTCGTGACCGACCAAGACATTGTCTCTGGGACCATGTGATCCAAGCAAGGCATAATCGTCCCTGAGGACCATGGCTTCCTGAGCACTAATCAAGGTGGGTCCCCAAGACATACATTTTATATTTCTGACACGGGACATGAATAAATTTGTAAATTCAATATTTCTGATAAGAGCAAGGGATATGGGATAGAGTGTTCCCTTTCAAAATGAATGAGTGACTAGGCGAAAGAGTAATTTTTGCACTATGGCGTAGTGAAGTAGTGAGGCTAGACGGGTGAAATTTCTACGTCTAGTATATAATTTCACTTGGACGGGGAAAGATTACCCGTCCAGGTAATAAATTTAGTTATTTTATTTATAAAAACCTAGGTAGGACCCACGTTTAAGGAATTTAATATTGAAAAAAACCTAAACGGGGAAAGTTCTTTCGTTTGGCTTGGACGGCTGAAGTTCACCTGTCTAGGCTATACTGGCGACCACTCTTTCATATGAAAAAGCGTTTGAAAGACTTTTCTTGAAAGGGGGCCCTTCCCCTACCAATAGTGGTACCTAATTTGCTCAAAATTGCTATAGTCCTTGTTCTAAGGGACAAAAAAATTTACAATTTTCACCTTTGTTAAAATTCCACCATCTACAGATATGTAAAGAGTACTTTAAGTCATGTAATTTAATTTAATAAGGTTCTTCATTTCTTTTGGGATCCTCAGATGCTGATTAGGATCGTAGTGTTGATGACGGTAAATATACTGGCGGTTACTGTATTTTTTTGAATGTTAATCCTATTTTCTGGGCTGAGTATAAGACTTTTTCCTATAGTGCAACAAAGATTATTTGGATTTATTATATGCTCGAGGATTTATATTTGACTTAAATTTCCTGAATTAATTATATACTTAATTTATCCACCATCGGATGTAAGCAGATGAATGGCTGATAAATACTTTCTTTATTTTTTAAAATCTCATCTTGATGTTGACTATCCATCCCCTTACATTTGATGGTAGAAAATGTAATAAAAAAATTAAGTTATGAATTTAAATTTATGGATATGCTTCCCGTGTAAAAACCAAGAGATAAAAAATTATACAAAACTTTAAATGTAAAAAAATTCACGGTCAGTTAAACCTGGCTTAATTGGGGGCTTGGAAAACTAATAGGGGATGGAGGAAAAGACAAAATATGGTCATCTAATAGTAATACCCTCTACCCCTTGACCATATATTTTCATAAATGGCTAAAGTGCCCCTATATGATTAGTCCTAATACATAATTAGCTTAGGTAATTAATTAGATTAGATTGATTATATGGATTATGGTTATGATTAAAATTATTGATTATTTTTTTATTATTATTAGTGAAGAAGAAATTGGGCTTTTGGAGGGAAAAAAGTGAAAACTAGGGTTTGAAAAATGAGAGATTCCAATGCTCCAAATGAAGAACCCTTAGCTCAAAATCTATTGGTAAACTAATAATATGCACGAATGATCAAATTTTTGGTTAAAACCGTCGAATCATTGTGGTAAAGGAAAGACACAGGGCAAGAGTTTTCATGGTCGTGAGGTTACTACGATGACGATTCTTCATAGGTCGTCATGGTCGTAACATCCAACAATGACAACCCTTTCCTGCAACTTTACCAGGCTATGAAAAATCATCATGGTCAGAAATATTATCATGGAGACCCTAAATAAGACCATGACGACCCTAAATATTACCATGACGAAACTAACTATGTTCTTCGTCTTCAGTGAAAATAACCATTTAGGGTCGTCATAGTTTAAGGTGAAAGCCGATGCGATCCTAACAGACTCTTCGTCTACAGTGAAAATGAACAATAAGGGTCGTCATGGTCGAAAATCAAAGACCATGACGATTTTTCATACTTTTAACATGCTTATGGAAAGTCGTCATGGTCTAAGGTTTGCGACCATGACGACCATTAATTGATTTTGAAGTTTTTTGGAGGAAATGGGGTTCGTTAGGTTTTGGAATAGAGGAGAAGGTGAATGATTTTAGGTTTTAATTTTAGAATAGAACGAGAGCTGGTGGAATTAAATATAATAAAATTTTAAAATTAGTTATTAGAAAAAGGTAAATTAATATTTACACCGATTTTTAACATCTTCTATAATTTATGGAGTATAAGGAGATTTTTAAAAGTCCCTATTAATCCTACGGGCCCCCAATTTATTAAGGCAGCTAAAACGGGTCATTTTATTTACGTTTCGTGAATTTAGTCAAGTAATTAATTAAGTCAAACCAATTAATCTCTTTAAAAGAGTCTAAAAGAAAATAGTATTGGCCAGAAAAGAAATCCCTTTAAACAGTTTAGCATGCCAAACTCAATGACAGTATTATTTCCCACTCGGAAGTGAAAGGTAGGTAATTGAATCTTATCTAATTTCTCAAGCTGCTTTAAGATAGTCACAAGTATGACTATCATAATTTATTTATTCATCTTGTCAATGATATGATCTCCCCTTTGGAAAAATAACTAATTCACTTTCTGGTATATCAGCGATTCAGCATTAAGTGCAATAATTCAAATTTAATTTAAGATTATAAAGTAATTAATTAAGTAGACGGTTCAAAATCTGTTAGTTGGGCACAAATAATCCAAATGACATAGCAGGCTCTCAATGCATACATCCAATTGCTCTATTCAGCCAACGGTCTAATCTACAGTGAAACCTATGTTTATTTTTTTAGAATAATTTATTTTATTTTTTTAGAATAATTTATTTTAGGCCTAATATTATGAGGGAACGATAACAACCCTTAAAATCTACATGACCTTTGATTTTCTCGTACGTGGAATGTTGGTTGGGAAGTTTATGTCTTATGTTAAAAATGTTAATAAACTGGATATCGACGTATAAATTTGCGATCGGAACTTGCTGTTCTGAAAAGATATATGTTCCTATTAAAAAAATATTTAAAAGTAAAAACAAAAGAAGTTGGATATCCCGATCGATGGATTAAGCAGCAATCGAGATTTGAACAAAGCCTAATTAAGTTTCTATTTTTATTAATACAGATTTGATAAAAACTAAAAAAGTAAACAAGTTTTTAATGTTTAAAGAAAGTAAAACGACCGATCGAGATATATTCTATTTTTTATACATTTTATATTCTATTAAATATTCGTTTTATTTTTTTATGTATAATTTTTGTTATAAGTTTATCTTTTTTAATCAATGGTTGTATTTCATTTTTCCGGTCGAAATATAATGTTTCTATCCCAAATTATTTTACCAATCGCCAAACCATTTACCAGGCTTCCCTTATTCTCTGAATCCCCAATTAAAAACTCTGGAATCAAGGTTGGGAATAAAATATTTAAGGTATATCCAAATCGATTGCATTGAACTAAACTCCTGTTTAAGGGTACATTTCCCACATAATACCTGGCCTTAGGGACTGAGTTAAGTGGACATAGGTCCACTAGCATATAAAAAGATATTTCCAAAATAAAACAGATGATGTAATTGCGAGTTGGATCGTGAAACAAATTATTTTTCTGATATATTTAGTCAAGAATCATATTTAAAGTCAAATCATCAACCTATTAAGAATTTGTCGATAGCTTAAAAAATTCACTCTCAATAAAAACACTTGCTTACCTTAAGCCAATATCAGTTAGGCACTAATCATGAATATATTTGACCATTAATTTGAAAAGGGGGGCTAACTTTGAATTTCAATATTCAAACTTTAAATAATCTTTAGGTCTTTCATTCTCTCATTCTTTTTCTCTCTATAAAAGGCATGTACATGTTGTCAAGTAAACACATCTCATCACTAATTTATCACATTAAGCCAACGAACTTGGAGATACCAAGAGTTTTGAGAAAGTATCATCATCTGGGCCTCTTAATCGATCGAAATGGAGATTCATCAAACAACTGAAATGTTAATGTGGATGGCTGTGGCTGCAGCAGCTGCCATGCTAGCTCTCATGCTTACACGGAGCCAACGAAAGCCGGCAACCACCAATCGTATCCCACCAGGACCCTCTGGATGGCCAATATTGGGTAACATCCTTGACCTCGGCCTCAAGCCACACAAAACCCTGGTAGATTTCAAAAACAGATATGGTCCATTGGTTTGGCTACGGTTAGGCTCTGTTAATACTCTTGTTGTATGCTCAGCGGAAGCTGCCATGGAAATGTTTAAAAACCACGATCACTCCACATGCAATCGCCACTTGAACGAGACATTGAAGATCGGTGGATCTTACACCGGCACCATCACACTTGGTGAATATGGTCCGTACTGGAGAATGCTGAGGCGTCTTTGCGCTACTGAACTTTTCTCTCGTAAGCGTATTATTGATACCGCTCCTTTACGCAGAAGATGTGTCGATAAACTGATGAAATGGATATCTGACGAAGCCAAAGAACAGTCGGAGAACGGGGTTGAGCTTGCACGTTATGTCTTTGCGACCTCTTTTAACGTGATTGGAAATCTAATGCTTTCTAGAGACCTTGTTGATCCGAAGTCTAGCAAAGGAAATGAGTTCTTTAATTTGACTTCTGAACTAACCGAGCTTACAGGGAAACCTAATATAGCTGATTTCTTCCCTATCTTTCGTTGGTTCGACCCACAAGGATTGAAGAAGCAGACAGAAGCAAAACAAATTCAAGTGCTTGATATCGTTGGTAGCTTCGTAGAAGGACGCCGCCGACAAGACATTGAAGGCAAACAATCAGACACCAAGGAGAAAAAAGATTTCTTGGATGTTTTGATGGAATTTGAAGGCACTGGAAAAGATGAACCAGCTAAGATTTCAGATAAAAATCTCAACACATTTATACTGGTGAGCTAATCATTTAATTTATGGATCTTCATGATTAATTACTCAATTATGTTAACCAATTTAAGCTGTTTTCGCGGTATAGGAATTATTTGTCGCTGCAACAGAGACAACAAACAGTACCGTGGAGTGGGCAATGACAGAACTACTACGACAACCAGAGGCAATGAAGAAGGTAAAAGATGAAATTGCTAAGGTTGTGGGTTTTGAGAGGAAGTTAGAAGAGAGTGATATAGAAGATTTACACTATTTAGACGCGGTCATTAAAGAGACATTAAGGTTACATCCTCCAGCTCCACTACTTATTCCTAGAAACGCTATCAAAGATACGGAGTTAATGGGGTATCTTATACCAAAGGACACACAAATTTTCGTCAATGTTTGGGGACTTGGAAGAGATCCGAGTAGTTGGGAAGATGCAGATTCGTTTAAACCGGAGAGGTTCATAGCTGCTTCAAATCTTGATTACCGTGGACAGAACTTTGAGTATCTACCGTTTGGAGCAGGGCGACGCATATGTCCAGGGCTTCCTCTAGGTCACCAAATGCTTCAACTAGTGTTAGGTTCTCTACTTCATTCTTTCGATTGGTCTCTTGCAAATGGTGTCACTCCTGAAACTCTGGACATGGGAGAAAAAATGGGAACTTCACTAAGAAAGGACATTCCCTTGAAAGCAATACCGAAACCAGTATTATTGTCAGAGTAAGGTTTTCGATAGCTAATTGAACTTAAATTATTAATTACAGATTATTGATCTAGGTAACTTGGTTTTAAAATAAGCAAGGGTCTTCAGTACCTGTTCGGAAGACCTAAGAGGTTCATCGCGCATTGTCATTCTTCCTTTCCATTTTATTTTGTTTCTTTTGTTTTGTAAAAGATCAGAGGATCGTTACTATGAATTAATATGTGGTAATCTTGATTATTTCGTCCCTGTTGGAAAAGTTTGGCACTTTGAGAGTTAGTTTGCATTCTCATTCGCATTCGCATTATACATAACTATCCAGGGATTTCAAGACTTCATCACCACACAACACATCTTGTGTGGTGGAATCGTTCTCTGCAGCACATGACATATATATGTTTGCTTCATGCTTAACATACCAAAATCAATGAACCACAACCTTTGGGTTTTTAAGGAATGGATAAATGTTCATACCAAGGACACAAATATTTCATAACAATTTGTGAAGACATCTGAAAGGGTTTCAAAAACAAAATGTTTTTGGCGCATTTGATGCACATAAAAGTTTCAGAACAATCTGATTTTTCTCCTGAAATATCAAATCTCCAGGAGACTGACAGGAAAGTTTCATAGCCCTTCAATTATTTGCATGCACAATTGAATGAATTAATGCAAAAGAGGACTCTAAATTGTACCATTTTGAATTTCTAGTTTTTTCCAACATATCAATACCAACGTTCAGATTCTAGCTTCACAACTCCTTGTCTATTACAATCTTAGCTGATCCCTTTGAATAACAAAAGTAGCCCTAAAGAAGAATCTTAAGTAATTTGAACTCATTCAAAGACAGTTTATAAAACCTTCAACTCATGACAGATACATCGTGCATTTCTCATGAAAGACCAACATCCCATGATCGAACGATAACTCGTCACAAACTTTTAACCATGCTGCAAATATATCTGGATGGTGTAATATGAGTGTAACACTAACTAGATGACTTCAACCAGTGGGGAGCCGACCGAAGATGATTGCTTGTGCAATGGAGGGCGCCGAAAAAAAAAACTTTTTAGCAGTAGTACCACAAAAAACTTTAGCCACGGTTAAAATTTTATTTTAGCAACGACTGTTGACCGTACCTGAAAGTTAGCAACGATTTCAGAAGCAATTCAATTTGGAACGCTTATATACAATTCCGAAATAATCCAAGGAGCCTTTCTTCTTCGCCCACGATTTGACCTAAACATGACCCGTTTTTCTGGGTTAAATTTCAAACTCAAAATTCTTCAATTATAGATTTAATTTCTCTAAATTTCTTTCAACCCATATAATTATAACGATACTTAATAATATAATGGGAACAATTTTAACTAAAACAATGTAAAATGGATTGAAATCTAAAAATTTAAATATTAAGAAAACTTTTTTCTAATTGAAATTTCAATCTCAAAATTATGTGATCATGGATGATAGTTATAGAAATTTGTTTTAATTTCTCAAATATGTAACTATTAGTTGCTCTATGTTACAAATTTTTTTGAAGAAAAAGGATCAAAAATCGATCAATTTTGAAAAATAAAAACAAATATTGAAACTGACCATTAAAGAGCTTCTGACAAAAAACAGTTGAGTGACCATATAGAAGGTCTCCCTTCGGCCGACCAAAAAGGTGTACTTTTGAGAAAACTGGATGGTGTGCAAGGAGATTATAAGAAGTCTTTTGATTTTTCAACCTTAGTTAGCTATTTGGAATTCAGTAAACGTATGAAATGGCAAACGTACGAGTATTATCTGAATTTGTAAAAGTCAAATTTGATCAAAAATCCGATCAACAGATCATGATTCGGCAGTAATTCAGAACGACATACGTACGTATATAACTCATAGAGATGTAAATTCGGCCCACAAAATTCTATATGGAGAAATAATTAAAAATTATAAAATTATGTTTGGTCAATAGACTTATCTATTCGAAATACTATATGTATTAAATAAGTTGTATTAACAATAAAAAACATTCTTGAAACAAGAAAAGAAAGAGGAAAGTAACGTTGGGATTAGTTTAATAATGGGCCAAAATCCCAGCTATAACCAAGCCATAGAGACGGATACCTCCTTATAGTCGTACAAAACATATTAGTTTAAATAGGGTGCCATTGTTTTTCCTTATGTTTCTGCTTTTTATTAGTGTGACCCAAAATTCATATTGACGAATACTTGTAAGTTTATAGCCAAGAGAAAAACCATAGTAATAATTTTTAGTCCCCTCTTTCTCTTGGGTATAGTTATAGCCAAGAGAAAAGCCTCACTACGTTATTTGGTCTTAGTACATAGTAAATGACTAAGTTATTCTTGAATATCTATATTACTCTTTTAAATTTTTATTTTAATTATTATTGGTTTTTAATTATTATATTTTTTAATATAATTTTTTAGTTTAGCAAAGATACTTGCATTTCAAAGTAGTCTAGGGATAAGTCTTATTTGATTTTCCTAGATGTAAACACCTCTACTGCTAGAAAATTGATGAATTTCTAGCCTTAACTGAGTCTTTTTTATACTTATTTTTTATCATAAAAAACCTAATCGTAGGTGGTTATTCCTAGCCATAAAAGTGTTTACGGTTAGAAATTTGTATCCTCAGCCGTAGGTGATTTTGTAATTAAATTTTTTTTGCACGTATTCTTACGGCTATGTCGTAATGTAAAACTTAGCCGAAGGAGCTTATTTGTTAACCTACGACTGGGAATACACCCATCTAAGGCTATGATTTTTATGACGAAAAATTAGATTTTGGAAAAACCAATTACGGTTAGGAGTTCATCTTTTCCTAGCCGTAAATATCAAGTAATACTAACCTACGGTTAGAAGTTCATTATTTTCCATCGTAGAGGTGGTTACGACTAAGAAATTTTAAAGCACTTCCTAATCGTATCTAGGTACGAAAAACTCAAAAAAGAACATTTATAAATTAAATTAAATTCACTAATCTAATCTAACCATTAACACTTAACTAGCTAAACTCATAAATTTTATTTTACAAATTAACGGATGACAGTTTAACCATTACCAAATATAATAGGATAAATGGTTAATCAATTTACTGCAGAATGACCTTATCTTATTATTTTGTGAGCTCTTTAAAAAAATTCAATTTCCTTTAGAATAACTGTCAGGACTTGATTCCACTCTTCTTTTGATGCATCATTCGCGTAATGAGTGAACTAAGGTTTATGCTCCGATTAAGAAAGTGATGTCCTCAATGTAAGACCAAGGCCTATACACACTCATTCCATATCTCATTCCCGATCGGTTATAACATTTTCAACTTAAGTGCTTAAGCTAGCAACATTCAGTCGGGTCAGATTATGTGAGATACGGAGGGGAGTAGGATTAGGAGTTGGAATTAGATTAGGATAATATAATCCTAATATAATTAAGTAAATCCTAATCCTAATCTAAGTGGTTAGTTAAGTAATACTAATCCTAATATAGTAGTTAGTTATTACTACTATATAAGAGGTGGTCCTGTGTAACTTTAGGATATCAATTTTGTGAGAATAATATCAACAGAGAGACGTGTGACAGAGTTGAGCGTGAGAATTTTGTCGAGCGTGAGAGATTTAGTTAAGGAGAAAGTTCTTCGTTACGGTACGATCTCGGGACGAATTTACAGATTGTGTAAGTCGTCGATTTCTTCGTACAGTGATTTTTCTCGGTCGCCCGAGGACGTAGATTTTATGGGGAACCTCATTAAACTGTGTGTCGTAATTTCACTTTGATTATTTGTTTGGTCGTTCTTAGTCGGATCAATTATCGAGTAGGTTGGGTAGTTTCCGCACGTAACATCCTTACAATTGGTATCAAAGCTGTGTTGAGATTGAACGAAGAAAAGATGGGATCAACAAGTGGTACGATCAGAGTGGGTAAATACGAGCTGGAGAAGTTCAATGGGAAAAAAGATTTTTCCTATTGGCGGATGCAGATGAAGAATCTGCTAGTCTCGCAGAAGTTACACAAAGTGTTGGAAGGAAAGAAACCGAAAGATATGTCAGATGCTAGGTGGGATGAGTTAAACCTCGAAGAACGGGCGGCTATTGTGTTGTGTCTTGAAAGGGACGTTGCATTCTTAGTAGACGGAGAAACAACGGCAGCGGGAGTGTGGTCGAAGTTAAAGAAGTGTTACATGACAAAGACTCTAACAAATCGGGTCTACTTGAAATCCAAGCTTTTCACGTGTAGAATGGAGGAGGGTGCCTCAATTCGGGAATATGTGAGTAAATTTGACAGGATTATCTCGTACTTGAAGGATGTTGATATCAAGATTGATGATGAGGACCAAGCACTCATGTTACTACTTTCATTGCCGAAGTCCTATGAGAATCTTGTACAAACATTGATGCTTATAGGAGATACTCTAACCATGGAAGAGACGAGGACATTGTTATTGGCGGATGACCTTCGTAAGGTTGCTACTAGCGGTATGGCGTCGGGTGGAGTAGACAAGGAGCAAGCTCAATGATTGTTTGCTGCGAGGGGGCGTGGCATTGAGAGAGGAAAGGGAAAGGGAGGAAAATATCGATCCAAATCTTGAGCGCTTTTCCGGAAATCGTGCTTTAATTGTGGTGAGCTTGGACACTTTAAATCGGATTGTTCAAATAAGAAGATGAAGAAAAAGAAGAACGACGGTTACAAGGAGAAACAAGAGATGCAAGAAGCGAGTTATGTGTCAGGAGATAGCGACGAGTGTTACTCGGTGTCACAGTTGTCAAAGGAGATTTCCGGTAAGTGGATACTTGATTCGGGGGCGTCATACCATATGTGCTCCAATAGGAAGTGGTTTTTTACCTATAGGAGTATAGACGGTGGTAGGTGGTCGTGTCGTAATCAACCAAAATAATCGAGTTCTTACTCTTCCAAAATAGATTTAAGTATAGCAAATAAGAACAAGTTCGTTCCCACAGAGAGGCAGTGATTGTGATTTATTTTCAGTTTCGTGAGTAAACAGGGGGGGTTGTGTTGTGATTTAAACTAAATTAAACTAAAGCAAACTAAAGAAAAATTAATTAAAACGTGTATCAGGGAAAGAAAGCATTGGTTAGAGAATTCATCGTCCGTTTTCCAACATGTTATCAATCAAAGCATACTCAACATTCATGCATTAGTAACACCAATAACCCTAAAGCATCATATCGCAGGGCTACTCCGGCAAAACTCCTAATATCATCGGAGAGGGTATCGCGCCACTCTCCGAATTCTTAAAACCGAATAACTCGATGTAAACACCAAGTTTAACCCAATGAAAGCTATGGTCTTTGTGAGTTGAGGTTATTCTAAATAATCCGATGCATCGCGCAACTCGGATTTAATCTAGGTCAAGCTTCTACACATACTTGCATGGCAATTTTAAGTATTGTTAACAAATATGCTATACTACTTGTAACTAGAGTCCTTCGACAATTCCGGATCGAAAACTCTAGTTTAGTTCTAGATATCAATGCATGCTCATTCAATTTACAATTTAAACAAACACACAATCAATCATACATGGCGCTATAATCAGTAGAACATGAACGATACTAAAAATAACATGAAATCATGAGATATGCGCCATTCAATTAATAAACATGTTTTCGAACTTCAGATTACATCCCTAACCAATATAAAAGGTTTAGCTCATCATGGGTTTCTCAAAAACTATGAAAAATAATTTTTGGATCCGAAGCGCAGCTGCGGAAGTAGCCAGCAGCCTCCAAAACGCCTGTAGCCTTTGTTTTACGCATGTTTTTTCTTTTCTTTTCCTTCCCCTGTATTGTATTTGTTTCACCGAGTATATCCTCCAAAAACTCCTGGATTCTTTGTGTTTTATATGTGCTCAAATCCTTAAAAACCTTGCGCCCAGCCTTCTTTTCCGAAAATCAGTGCGTGTGCACTTGTATTTGTGAATTCAGCCAACTCCTAAAATTGTTGCGCCTGTCCCCTTGCTACTTGAGTCCTCTTCCTCCAAATATCCCTTACGTGAGCCTCCAATATAGTGTCCCAACTTCACCCAAAGACTTGCCATGAGAAGAGTTTAGTTCTCCTTATAGAACTAGAGTTAGCCACTTTAGAATCCTAGTTGAATTAGGAAATGTGCTAAGTTTCCTTATTCCACTCCAACAAGATATATCAACTCCAAATTCTTTCCTAATCCCATATGACTTCCCCAAGCTAGATACTACTCCACCAAGGCTAGCCACTAGCCCATCAAACCACTCTAGCACCTCCAACTCGTCACTTAGCACATTAGCACATACGGTTCAGCCAACTTAGCGCCTGGGCGCTAGCAGCACAAGCTAGTTTGCCACCATATGGCTTTGCCCATAACTTCCTCATACGAGATCAGAATGACCTCGTTCTTTCGCCGTTGGCTTCGTAATTAAATTTCCTACACTGTGGAGGGTGAAAGGCCTAAATTCAGCAGAGTTTTACTGGCTCCTCGGTAATTCTTCTCATACAGCTCCATTCTACGGGTTTCTGAACTGTAACCTGAAAAGACAACTAAACTTCGAAAGTAATAATAAAACATAGTAATTCACTCAAATATAGCAAATAAGGGTCAGGAAAAACTACTTAAAATGTATGATTTATGCACCTATCAAATCCCCCCACACTTGCCTTTTGCTAGTCCTCGAGCAAACTACAAATCTAAACTAATCTAAAATACAACTCCGTTTCGTCGAGTAAACGGTTACACTTAGCATGTGCAACAAGCCTTTAAACGCCTAGGTGTCCCTAGTGGACGAGTTATAGTCTCGTGAGGGTTTACCAGAGATGTACCCACAAAACCTACTTCAACTTCCAAATTTTCCAAAGCACCTGCATCCAAAAAGCTACGAAGACATAAAGTTTCTAAATACCAACAATAAGAAGTCAGAAATATAAAGAACATTATTCTCATGCTTAATCTTTGAGTTTGGAGAAAACAACCAAATAAAAGAGTCCCGGTTCGAGAGTGACCGAATATTTCTGCCTTACAAATAGGATTTTATGAATTTGACTCTCAAAAAACGCACTTTATGGTTCTCACAGATGTGTAGGCAAGAATAAAGATAGAAGGCCTACACATATTGACAGGTAGGAAGGAAAGGTAACCTTCCGAGTCATATTAAGATGTTATCCCATAGAAGTGGGACAAGAAAGAACCCCTTTTTATTTTTCTAGTGATCTCTAAGAAAGGAAATCAACCATTATGCGAAGATGGGAATTGTTACTTACCTTCTCATCCGGTCGGCAATCAGCACCTCTCTCCCAACATTCCATAGAAACGTCTTTGGCCTCAACTGTAGGTAATGAACTCTTGCACTTCATAGAACTTGACACTTTTTAGCTCTTTTTCTCTTCACGGCCTGTACCACTTTAAGCACTATAACTCAGAATGAATATCTCCGGATATTGTAACTCAGAAAGAATAGCTATAGGTCAGCAAAAAAAAAATATTTTCTTCTTTTTTCTCTTTATTCCATATTCAGCAACTCTTTTTCACGTTTTTTTCACTTTTTGTTTCACGTTTTTTTTTTTTTTTTTTTTAGATCACGTGATTATGCTTGTTCTCCTGGATACTTTTGCTATTTTTCTCAATTTTTTTGATTCGTGAGTTTTTTCTCTTCCCGTGAGTTCCGTTTCGTCTCTAAATCTGTATAAAATCCACACCTTTCGATTTCTTTCGCTTCTGTAAGTCTTCAACATGTTTAATTGTATTGTTGCTTACTCAAATATGCGAAGATGGGAATTGTTACTATGCGAAGATGGGAATTGTTACTTACCTTCTCATCCGGTCGACAATCCGCACCATTCTCCCAACATCCCATAGAAACGTCTCCGGTCTTGACTGTAGCTCATAAACTCTTGCTCTTCGTATGACTTGATCATTTGTAGCTCTTTTTCTTACGTATACAACACCAAATGTGCTAAGTTTTCAGCTGCATCTCTTTCTTTGCTGCTGCCTATTTATTTTCTCGGTTGCTTTTAGCTTTTATTCATGTTGTTGCTGACCTTCCATATTTTTTTTTTCATTGCTGCTGGCCTCTCATTTTTTTTTTCTTTTCTTTTCTATGTTATTTACGCCAGCAGCCCTTTTTTTCCTGTTTTCTATTATTTTTTTTTCTGTTTTTCTGTTTGCATTTACGCCAGCAATCTTTCACGCCTGTAGCAGTTTTCATGTTGCTGATTTTTTTTTTTTTTTTCTTTGTCTTCTTTACGCTGGTGCTGTTTTGATTTGGCTACACTCTTGCTTCTTGTTCACTTTCATGCACGAGTTGCTTGCTTGCTCTATTTTCAGATGTATAGGCTATTACCATGTTAAAGGTAATAAACTTGACGATAGGGCAAAGAAGGTTGTCTTCTTAGGATATGCTAGAGGAGTCAAGGGTTATCGGTTGT
>JAJJMC010007429.1:746698-781743 GCA_023531435.1 Papaver californicum | reverse complement strand
CTATCTCGATCTTCTTCCACGTGTCTTGCTTCTTTTATTTACTAACAGTTTCCACGTGTAATATCCTTACAGATAAACATCATTACAAAGTTCAGTCCCTTTACAGTGATTAGCTTCAAGGACATCGAGACTAAGAGAGCAACGAGAATACATAACAAAGAAACTTATAAAACAAACTATAAAAATAAATAAACAAATAATTATGAGATTATAATAAAGATTCACAGTAGATAAACTAACCATTTCGATCATTTCCTTGAATTGGTTATTTGGAATTGAATTGGAGGAACTAATTTCCCCTAATCCAAATAAGTTTCATGCACTAGTCAGGAAAGTTCATAGAATGATCCCTCAATCTTTCAGGGTTTTTTCAGTATGATAAAAAATTATTTTCTTCCATGCCTAATAACCTAACTTGTTCAGGGGGTAACAAGATATTAACAATTAAAAACAAAGTACCAGGAAAAGAGTTAAAACAGTGAGGAGCTATTACAGGGAGAATCCTGACTGTTCTTTAAAATGGTTGATCTTGGAATTCTTTCGGAGATTGTTGTTTCTGTATCTGTGATTATAGTTGCTGTTGTAGTGAGACTTCTGTTCGTGAAACTAGTGATTTTGTTGTTGCTGATACTGTTGTAATTGTTGAAGATGAAGAACTTGTTAGAACCGAAAGAACCGAATTTTTTGCTGGGACAAAAGAAGCAATATGATTGAAACTTGGAGATACAACTAATTTACCTTCCACCATCGTCCCCAAGACCAAGAGCACATATCAAAGAAATAAACACAACAAATCCACGATCTAGACTAAGAAAATTTAAAACAAAGAAAGGGAAAACAAAAAAACTAGTAGAAAAAATGAGAAAAAACTCTAAAAACTACTGAGATTGCTGCAAAAGCAGACTGAAAAAAGAGAGAAAAAAGAGATATAAAATGGGAGCGGATCTGAACAAACGGTGCTTAGGTTTTTTTCTCTTATCGCCTAAGAGAAAGAGAGAGAAAAAGATCAAGCTTTAATAGCTATTGCAGTGATTTTAGAACTTCAACCTCCGATAAGGGAGGCAAGACCATAACAACTCATGCAAAAAATATATTGGGCCGACCCTTGAATCTAATATCAACAATATATTCCTTCATGCACGCTGAGAATTTGATGAAGCAGCAATGCGCTCGCAGCAACTCGCAAGATATGGAGCAGCACAATCAATAGTCTCGGAACTGGGATAGGTAATTGGCTAAAATGGGATCTAGTTGTCTCGGATATGTTCTCGGGCAATCCAGCATTAGGAAAAAAAAAAAAAAAAACTCTCCAATTCATATATTTAACGTTGGCTAGCAAATTGCTCCTCCCAAAACCATTTGGTTTCACGAGGTCAGAGTCAGACCCAGCAAAATAAGGTCAAATTAAACCATTTGGAAGTTGGAACCATGTGGTCAGATCCAGCTAAGCAGGGTCAAATGTAATTCCACGTTAAAACCTTCAAAATTGTGCATAAGTAATCTAGAAGTCACGGAGAGACCAGCAACATTCAGTTCGACATTTTGTTGACCCTCTAGCTTGAAGTACGAGAGTTGGGTTTAGTGGCATATAACATTGGCCATCATAAAAAATAGAGTCATATAAAATTGGCCATCATCAAAAATAGCTGGATATTTTTTTTTGGATATTACTTTAAAACTCCAGCTTATTTTGGATAGTCCTTAAATCAACCAGGTTTTATAAATCACTCAAAATTATCCTATCTTGTTCTACTGAATGAAAGTCAAGTCATAACTTCGGGTTTTTTTTGACACATTTGTTACTTGGATTTGGTAACTAGTAGCCTTTAAGTGAAAGATAGTGTTGGTATTAATTAGACTGCCCCTAAAGATATGGCAATTAATGGTGTATTTGACTATTGGTCAAAAATGTTTAATTAGTTCCATAAATACTACCGAACCACTGATATCAAAAAAATAAATAATCCAAAGCCCTGTTGATTTCAGTTTTGCAACATCCTCGACCCCTGCTAGTTAGCCGATCATTAATAAGAAAACTGAAAATGGGTTGTTCCTCCTCCAACTACTTCGTTTGTTACGCTTGATCCTCTTCTTATCTTTTGTGACAGGTATGTATATATCTTTGTTATAACGGAAATAGATTTGTATCCATGTTATGCATCAGATATATTTAATTTTTTATTATTGTTATCTTTAATTTTTAATTTGGTATTGTGGAGTTTACTTCCATTCCATCCCATCGTGATAAAACGGTTAGGTTTACATTTTTTTTTCTTTTGATATCCTAACGTAGTCACAGTTTCTAAATGTGATAGGCTTAATACTAACTAATTTCAAATTGAATTTTATTTTAATGTAGGATTTCAGCTTGAAGATCATTATCAGAGGAGATTCATGAGATTCACATTCCGGATTTCGGTCGCCCTCATGATAAACCTTTAAGACAATCATCCCCTAAGGCTAGATCACGATATCATGAAGATTACCAGCTCCATCCTGGATCAAAACGTCCATGATGAAACAAAAAAATCAAGATTACAAGACCATAGCATATTCTCCTATCATCGATTTGTTCCTTAGGAACACTACATTAAGGTGGCAACAGTGAGGAAAAAGTCATTACTATTAACGGAAGACATGTTTACTTGGTACCTACTGTTGACCACATGTGAGGTCCGGCTGATCAGTCAACTCGACCACAAGCTCATGGGTTAGGGCTTCAGTCTCTAATATGATCTGTGTAGTAAAAAACAAAATAAATCTGGTAAGTATCTGGCTACACAGGAAAAAAGGAAAAATTATACGGAAATAAACAATAAGAGGAACATTTTTCTCTTGTCGGAGGAGAGGAGCAGGAACATAGAGGCTACATTGTGGTCCAGCCAACTGTAAAATGATTTCAGGATCATTCAAATAAACATCAGAATTAAGATAGTCTAACGAAAATTTGATTACAAGTAGACACGGGGGTACTAGTCGTTGTTACCGGCAAAAATCTTCCTACATTAAAGTCATTCACAAATGACTTTCATGCGGTCGTGAAATCGACTTTAGAATTGGAAACTTACCAAGATGATATTCGGGAAAATTCTTTTTCGGATGTGGAAGTGGCAACTCCAAAAATGGGATTCTCTTTGAAAAGTTTAGATAGGTTCTGAAAAGAAAATGGAATCATCTTCCATCCATGAAGAACTGAACTATCCACAACGACATCAGATAATATCCCCTGAAAGAAAAAGATAAAATAATCAGTCTGCTGAACTTTTTGAGTTAGAAATTGCAGTTACAACACTGTGAAAAATGACAATCGTCGATTAGTGAAAATAAGAGTTTTTGAACTGTCGGATTGCGCTGAGACCTTTCTTTCTGTAAGTAAGATGTTAAGTGATCATTTTGTCTACTCTTTCAATTTTGTTCCCACTATCTTACAAAATAGAGTCATTTATCTTAGATGAAATGGCCCAGGAGATGTTCAAGTCCCGCAGCTCGGTTAGAGCGTTGGTCTTATGACCCGCGGGGACTATATTTCCTGTTTAGTCGCAGAAGAAGCTATAACATAAATGTAGCTATTTTTGTTGGATCGGATCCATTTGGGTAAGTAGGACTCATTTTTACCAACATTCATGAAATCTCCATGAGTCTTATATTCAGGCAATTCTTGTTAGTTTGTTAGCCACACATTATCAACCCCATGAATTCTAGTCCAATACATTTTACAGACACTTATATATCCATGATTATGAATAGTATTCATGAACCTAAATTTCACTATAATGATGATATATCTCAAAATGATGTCGATGTTCATCATGGAACTCTTCTATCTACTGAGAACTATTACTTCTGAAGCTGTTGACAAAACCTTAATACAAACCCTTTTTTCCTTATCCAAACTCCATATCTTAATAGCTATAATGTTTGTTCTAATCCTTACTAAACAATTCTACTATTTATCGACTTCGAATAAAGTTTATCTCATAGACTTCTCTTGTTACCAGCCGCCGTCTTGGTTACGTGCACCTATCTGTTCCAACCTTGAACACTTCGAACATTTCAACAAGGAAAGCAAGGATTTCATGACGAAAGTACTTCTCCGGTCAGGTATTGGAAGCAGTGCGCATTTCCCTAGAGTGATGCAAAACATTCCCCCCGAACCATGTCTGGAAGATTCCTTGCAAGAGGTTAAAGACATCACTTTTACAGCCGTTGAAGATCTATTCCATAAAACCAACATTACAAACCCAAAAATCATCGATATTCTTATAGTGAATTGTAGTATGTTTAGCCCTACTCCTTCGATTTCCTCTATGATCATCAACAAATTTCAACTGCGCAGTAATATCAGTAGTTATACCCTTTCTGGAATGGGTTGCAGCGCCGGCCTTGTCTCTATTAGTTTAGCCAAAGACCTTCTGAAAGTCCATAAGAACTCTTTAGTTCTCATCCTGTCGTTAGAAATTCTAACAAATAGTGGGTATTTTGGTAGAAAGAAGTCAATGCTTTTATCTAACACGCTGTTTCGAATGGGAGGGGCTGCTATACTCTTATCAAACAAGAGCCAAGACCAAAAAATTGCAAAGTATTCGCTACAGCATATCATCCGGACAACCATGTCCTATGACGATCAATCATACCGTGCGGTGCATCTAGAACCAGATGAAGATGGACTTATTGGTGTCTCGTTGTCGAAGGACATCACAAAGGTGGCAGTAAAAGCGTTAACGAGTAACATCACTACCCTGGGTCCTCTTGTGTTACCTTATTCAGAACAACTCAGATATGGCTTAACATACATAAGGCATAAAATATCCCCCCTCGCCAAAAGTGATAATAGTATTCATGTGCCTAATTTTAAGAAGGCTTTCGAACATTTTTGTGTACATGCTGGAGGAAGAGCAGTGATCAATGTTGTTCAGAAGAGCCTTAGCTTGACTGACGAAGACACGGAAGCGTCGAGGATGACACTGTATAGATATGGAAATACTTCATCATCATCAGTATGGTATGAGCTTTGTTACATAGAAGCTAAAGGGAGGATGAAGGTAGGAGATAGGGTTTGGCAAATAGCGTTTGGTAGTGGATTTAAATGTAACAGCGCCGTATGGAAATGCATGTCAAAGATTGATACAACGGTTAAAAATGCGTGGTCTGATCGAATTGGTAGGTATCCTGTGGAGGTGTCTGAACTATTCGATTATTAAGAACAACTTATTTGGTCATTATGCATGTATCACTTAATCAGTAACACACCCAATTAACTAATCCAGTACTATATATGATAATACATGGATTTCAAATTATGGTTCTTTTTCAAATAACTGATGTTTAGCTAGCTAGTGGGGTCCTTGAATGAGGAGTTAGACCAACCAACCTTACCTCGCCTCTATAGAAGCTTAGTTATTGTTCGTTTTTCGTCTGACACATTATGCGTTAGACCAGTTCGGAAGTGTTGATATGTACTGTATGTTTTAAAAATGTGAAAATACCCGAGGAACCTAAGAATGAATCTCTTTATTCTTAAAATGCTATATATAGTTAGTATAAAATTTTCACGTAAAAATAGGAAGTACTAAATTAACATTGCATATTCTAATTTTTTGGATGGCCATTTTGCCCTTTACACATTATTTAATTATTTTATTATTATGCTGTTAGGAGTTGGAGATTTTCTAAACGAAAATTTATATCATTTACAGATGTTTTAGAAATTGTATCATATTCTGATTTGTGTTAAATTTTAAACAAGTGATTATAATATAATGACTTGTGTTAAATGTTAAATTTGTGTTAAAATCTAATGATGAAATCTTTAAGTTTGATAATCATATATATATATATCCGTGGAACCTTAATATATACTATAAATTATATACCAATTATTTTAGTTGCCGAAAATCTAACAACCACACCCAAATGGAGATAAGCTCACTACTAAGCTAAAACATAAGAATAAAGACAAAAAAAAAGAATTTACACTTCATTGATAGAATCTTCAAATTGGGCTACTTAACTTTAGGGTAAGGTTACATATTTATAGGTTTAAGAGATCACCTCCACAATATTTCAATGCTTCTCAAGGAAGTAAATTATCTAAATTACATATATTCTAGAGTATTCCTAGATTTGAACTTAGACTTGAAGCCGATACTCAATAATTGCCTTTAGGCATAGTAGGATATATAGAATATGATATTTAAATTCTGTATTTTTTTATTAACCCTATAGGAAATGATTATCTTTAGTGGATTGTTCGGTGGAGGGTCTTCTGTTCAGACTTGGTGCTGGTGTATTTGTATTTTGCAGAGCGTCATATGATATTGTTGTCGTGCAGAGCGTCGGGTGGTGTTGAAATGTTGCGTGTATTTAGATGCTGAAGAGCAGAGGTGTTTTTTCCCATATGGATACTGTATATGGGTATCGTATAGATACTTCTTCGTGTTTTAATATTTTTCATCGTCTTCATCTTTTTTATATCTTCTTCTGCCACTTTAGTAATGTCTTCCGGTAAATTCATTATTATACTCACAGTATAAATTATCCTAGACTTTAACTACTTTTCGTATGATGGTATGCTCATTCGCTCGATTGAGAATTACTAAACTAATTCATACGTGCTCTTCGATGAGTTATATGGATTTGTTCCCACATCTTTCCTAACTTGGAATTTAACATTTGGCATATATATACGTCTGCCTCTCGATTTGGAACTAAGCAAGCAAATGTATTATGGTTCAATTCTATTAAATCTTATGTCGGGATCATCTAATGCCAGTGTCAATACGGATGCCAACGTCAATACGGGATCATCTGGCTAGAGATGCCTGTGACGACAATTTTTAGTGGTCAATCACAACCAAAAATTTAAGTTATTTATAAATGACAATTCTTCAAGTGTAATTGATATAGAAAAATTATAATACAAGGAATCATCCCTCAAATATAAATGAAAACAACTCAATATATAACGTGGTTCAGCTAATAAGCCTACATCCACTAGAAAATACAGTTTATTATTTATCAACACATATTTTGTACACATGGTTATAAGGAATTAAAGTAATTTAGTTCCATAGAGTTCCTAACCTAGTCTTAGCTTTTTCCCTTCCTGAATTTCCTTCAGAGTTTTCGCTCCTTCTTTTTTGTTATCCCCACTTTCTATTTTGGGGTTGGTATTTATAGTAAAATATGATGGGTCCCTCTTCCTCACTCCATCTTATCTTTAATCTGCTTGATCTTATCTTTGTCTTTGGGCGCAGCTTATCTTATTCCATTAGTAATGCTTCTTACTAGTTCCACTTGCTGATGCGCAGCTTCCCTTTGGATTGAGTATTTATTGGTCCTTTGTCTTTATTATGTGGAGATTGGCATGTGTGACGTGTGGAACTTGACGTGGAGCATATTTACTCTTGCATGATTAAAATTTATAGCGCGGGCGTAGCAGGGCGCAGATGCCTATGGAGCGCAAGAGATAGCCAGATGATTATGGGGCGCAAGAGATAACCATATGATTATGGGGCGCAAGAGATGGCCAGATGATTATGGGGCGCAAGAGATGGCAAGAGCGCATATGATTGTCTTGGCTATTGATGATACTTTTTCTTGTGTACTTCCACGTGTCTTGTATGCATTAATTTAGTCTGACTTTTCTTCTTCCAATGTCAGGTGATGTGTAATAAATGTTTTATAGTTGTCTTTCTTTATTATTTTTTTGTTTTTGTACTTCTCGGTGTAACATAATATGATACTTTCTTTTTATGATGTAAAAACGTGGAACTGATGAATTTATGTCCTTACAATTTGCTCCCTTTTTGTCTTTTGGATTTCTCTCCCACGTGCCTAGAATTCAAAAAGGCAAAAAGTAATGATGACTGTTGGGTTTTGTGCCCCTAATAAATTTGAATTTCAACGGTTTCAAACGTTTTCAAGAAGACACGCCGTCTGGATTCACGCCTTTTGAATTCCTTTTTACAGTCGTGTCAGTTCACTGGTTCAGTATTTAAGAGGAAGTTTTGTCATTTTCCTCATTACTTTTCGATTTCCAAGCTTGTAGTTGATTGCATTTCTGATCTTCTCCTGTCTTCTTCTTTTTAAAGTCTTTATTCCTTAAACTTTTCCGAGATTCCTCGTTTGATCAAGGTTTTTACTTCCCAAGATCAAATCTTCGCTGATTTACTTCATCTTATTTTACTGGTGAGACTGTAAGACTTCTTCTGCAAAAAGTTTTTGCATGTTGATTTTTCTGTTAAGTTTTGCATTATTTTATATTGTTCATCATTGTAACCTTGTTTCTTCTTGGTCTATAGATTAATCATGTCTGGTAAAGATAGTAGCCTTCCCCCAAACATGCTTCCCAAGGTGACCGGCATTCTGCTGGCAAGAAAAGGGATGAAGATAAACTTGTGCATCCAAGGAGAATTCGTAGTATTTCTCCTCCTACTGGTAAAAAATACTACCATAAGTGACCGGGTTCATGAGCTTCTTAGCTTCAAAAATATGGACATGGAGGAGTTCAAAAGGAACTATGGCCTTCAGGATTTTAACGTTTCCCTTTATAAATCCCTGAAGGAGACAAGATCCCCTTGAATATGATTTTGAACTTTGATTATTCTCCCACAAGATTGCTGATTGCTGATGGTGCAATAGATGCTGGGTTAAGGTTGCCCTTATATGACAGTCGATGCCCCTACCAGTTTGAAGTCCTTGCTAGCCGTAGTCAGGCTAAAAATAGCACCACGCGTTCAGTTGCGCAGTACAATGGAAACTGGTGGAGAATTCTGGAGGAATGCAGCATGCGCAGCGTTGGGCAAACCAACTTCACCTTCTATACACCTAATCCTGCGTACCGCGTCCATTATACAGTGGAGAACTTCCATTTTTCCTACTCCGATTCCTTTGCTGATAAAAATTACATGAACTGGAGTGTTGGCCCTGGACGCACAAGAGGCGATGGAATCCATTTGCTGGCTGATATTGATGCTACGAAGATTAATCTCATTCCGGGAACAGAGGAATCTTTGGTTGAAAAGCTGCGTCGGGATCATGATTACCGGTGGTATCTTACTTCATTGGTGATTGAAGGGCCTTGGATTTATGGCCAGACTCCGGAAAACACAGTACGGAGCCTTCAAGAACGGTTCCCCTCCTACTTTTTCGTGGCTATTGAACTTCGACGGGTTTAATTTCTCATATGGTGATATGGTAAGCAATGATTTTTTCAGTTCTCCTTATCTTAAGTGTTGCGTAAGTTGTTTATCTTAAAAAAAAATAATTTATGCAGCCTCCAGAAGAGAAAGAAAGTTTAAAAACTGATGTAGGCACCAAGCGCAAAGCTACTCCTCCACCTGACAATGTACTGCTCCGTCTTGTATTGACAAGGTACTCAGAACATTTGAATTGCGTGTTGCTAACTTACTTGTAAATGTTAACAAGGTCAGAAGAAAACAAAGGCTACCCCAATAGCTTATTTTGAGGATAAAAGGTAGCGTGGTGCAGAACGTAACTCCAATAGCTTCTCGTCCTGCTGCGTTGGGTGATATTGCAACTGAATCCCCCCAAGCAACGGATACTGAATCTCCTATGGATGCGAGCTCCTTCCTTTCTTATTTCCTATCTCATTCTCCTCTGTTTCACGTCGATGACATCGTTCTTTCTGAGTTCGTGGATGATTTGACTGACAAGGAGCAGGCTGCGCCCCTGCCAGAGCTGAACGGAGCGGTGATTGAGTATGCTCCTTCTAGGCTGGATACCATAGTCGAAACGGAAGTTGAGCATGCTTCCATCGAGGATAACGTAGCTGCTAACATGGAAAATCCTTCCCCCGCCTTGGTTGCCAATACTGCTGATTCTTCCCTTGAGGAAAATGCAGTAGGTGCTTTTGGGAGCGGAGAAAGGTTAGTCTCCCGTTCTGAGGAAGAAGTGTATAATGCTTCATTTGCTAACGGGGAGAGGGCTTCTCGTAAGGAAAAGGGAAAAAATGTCTGCGATGTTGATAATTTCATTGGAAAAGAAGAAGATGCGTTCGACTGGTTCAAGGACAAATACCTGCTTCTGATTCCTAGCAACCCGCAGCCAAAACCTACTGATTCCGCTTTCGTTGCCAGATTGCGAGCAGACATGCGTTCCGCTCCTTTTGATACGGTGATGAAGGCTTGGTCAAAATGCAAGTGAAGCTTGCCCTTTTGACGTTGAGGTGCCCTCCACTCTTGCCGAAGTTCATGCAGTGGCAGATGGAGCTGTATATGCCCGTCCGCAGCAGGCTCTTATGCAGGTATGTTTCTCATAATTCGTTTATTTATTGACTCTTATTTCTTTATTTTCTATTCTAATGCTTATCTTTGATTTTACAGCTTGCTTAAAATGAAAGTTGCTCTCTGATTGCGTACAAGTTCTTCCAAGCTCGTTCACTGATGATGGAGGATAAACTCAGGAGTGCTAAGGAATAACTTGTTGAAGTCAGAGCGGAGGCTGATTCACTTCGCCTTCGACTGTCGGAGGGTGGTGCTGCTGAGTTAAAGCAGGAAAATAAAGAGCTCCGACAGCAGCTGTCTACCTTTCAAAGCCAAGGTTATAATATTTCATTTTCTATGTTATTTTATTTTCCTTTAGCAGATATTTCTGAAATTCTTTATGGGATCAGATGGTGATTCAAATCTTGTTGTTAAACTTCGGGCTAGAGCCACGTCTTTCCATGGGCACGTAATGAAAGTTACTGAGGAGAACGTAAATATCAAGGAAAATTTCAATAAACTGGTGGATGAGAGGAATAAAATTCTCATTGCGTCTAAAAAACTCTCGACGGAGTATGCATATTCGAAAAAAGACTTTGTTAGCAAAGAGGGGGAATTTGATGCTGCTATTTTATGTAATAATGATTGCGTTGCTGAAGCCATGGTGAAAGTAGGAAAATTAGAAGAGGAAAACCGAAACTTTGTGTAGAGCGCAAAAATATCCTTGCTGAATTTTCTCGGTCTAGATCGCAGCATGATTCCAGACATTCATATTTTGTGGCGCAGATCATCAAAGAAAGAGATAACGCAGCTGCAGATTCTCATGCTAGAGGAAAAGCTCTTTCGGAAGCTCAAAGTCAAGTCCGCAGCCTCTCAGATAAAATCCTTTATCGAGATATTGATATTCAGCGTTTACATAAAGAGCTTGATAAACGCACTGAGAAGATTAATTTGTTGTGTGATAGAGGATTAGCAGATGAAGTTGAGATTGTGCAATATAAACAAGATCTCGAACAATCCAGGAGAGATTATGCTAAACTTCTGAGTGAATTTGAGTTTCTTGATCTTTCTAATGACAAAAATGTCCTGGATTTAAAGAAGTTTGAGTCCCTTGCTATAGGTAGTTTATCTTGTATCAAAAAGTTATTCTTACTTATTTTTTACATATTCTAACAATCTTTTATTTTCTATGTAGATTTTGAAGGAAAGTTTAAGTGAGCAGCTGCCAAGGCTGAGGAGTCTGATAAGGAGCTGAAGAAAGTCAAGCTTTTGTCCGATAAGGTTGAGAAGGAGCTTTCTGAATCAAATGACAAGACGAAGGTGGCCAATGAGAAACTTGGGAAGCCACAGCTAAACTGGTTGAGGCGTAAGATCGAGTTACTCAGATTACTTCCAAGGCGGAAGAAGCAGATGTTAATTGGAAAACTGCTGTCAAGTGCTACTATGATGACTTGGCCGCGGCGAAAGAAAAGCTTGCGTACTGGAAGAATCAAGCTTCTTTAGATGAGAGCAGGGCTTCATTAGCTGATGGCAAGATAAAAACGTACGAGGATATGCTTATTGCTTCACGAGAGAAGATGGAGTACATGAAAGTGGAGACAAAACGGGGTATTGCTCTGGCAATTAATAATACCCTTGATAGGGTTGTGAAGGATGGTTGGACCAAAACCTATCCACGCAGGGTGGTTCCCGAGCCTTCCCCCCGTGCTACTCCTGCTTCAACTTCTGATCCCGCTTCAAGTGTTGACCCAGCTCCTACCCCTGATCCTGTTCCTTAAAATTCTTCTTGTATCTTGCTGCGTATCATTTTTGTTCTTGTAAACTGTGATAACATATAAATAAAAATAATTATTTTCTGATACTCTTTTCATTCCTTTGACATTTTACTTTTGTTCCTGCAATAAAATCATATAGGGTATCTCTTGTTAGCGGATGTACCAAATAGTCAATGTTTAAGACTTTTACATGGGTCTCCTATGATATTTTTCCTTTATTTGCTTTACCCCGTATGAGCACAAATTACTATACGATTGCATAGAAAATTATGGATAGTATGGATTAAAATATTGCGCATTCCAAGGATGTCGCAAAACTTCTCCATCCATATTTCGCAAATAATAGGATCCTTGTCCCACAATGTCCTGTATGATATAAGGACCTCCCCAATTGGGTGCAAACTTTCCAGCTTTTTTACTCTTTTGATATTCCGAAATTTGTCACAGTACGTACTGTCCTTCAACAAAATGGCGCAGCTTTACTTTTTTTCCATATTCACTTGCTAACTTTCTTTGATAATTCTCTATCTTTTGTAATGCAAATTCTCTTCTTTCTTATAGATCATCCAACTTTTCAAGCATTAAATCTTCATTTAAATTCCTTTCCCATGCCTCTGTCTTGGTAGTTGGTAATATTATCTCCGTTGGTATGACTGCTTCTGCCCCATAGGTAAGTAAGAATGGTCACTCTCCAGTGGCAGATCTCCGTGTGGTGCGATAGGCCCATAAAGTATTATGAAGTTGCTCACACCATCGCTTGTGATGCCCTTCCATAGTCTTCTTGAGATTGAGTGCAATTGTCTTGTTTGTAGCTTCAGCCTGTCCATTGCTATGGGGGTAAAGTGGAGTTGACTTTCTGTTTTGGATATTAAAGGCTTCAAAATGCATGTAATATTTTTTCCTTGCAGTTGTTGTCCATTGTATGAAACTATTGCCACTGGGATCCAAATCTACAAATTATGTCTTCAAACAAGAATTTGAACACATCCGAGTCTCTAATGTGCGCAACTGCCCTGGCTTCCACCCACTTGGTGAAATAATCTGTTGCTACAATTAGGTATTTCATTTTCCGTGTTCCTTCAGGTAAGGGTCCGACAATATCTACTCCCCACTTTGCAAATGGACATGACTAAGTATTGAATTAAGTTATGTTTCCAGCGCTCTGATTTTATTAGCAAAACGTTGACATTCTTCGCATCTTTTGACCATATCTTTGGTATCCTTTTGCATTGTGATCCAATAATATCCATGCGTTTTTTCCTTGAGGGCCAATCATCGTCTCCCGCTATGATTCCCAGCGTCACCATAATGTATATCTGTTAAAATTCGATGTCCTTCTGGCTGTGATACACACCGAAGTAGTGGTCCCATGAAAAGCTTTCGGTATAAAATTCTATCCCTTAATTGATAGTTAACAGACTTTGATTGTATTTTCCTTGCTTCCTTGGCGTTCGCAGGCAATATTTGTTTTAGCAAGTAATGATGCAGTGCAATCCTCCAATCTTCTTCTACGCACCTATCCTTTTGTTTTTGTGGTATATTTGCGTCATTCTTTGTGGCCGAGTCCTCAAGATCTTCACTTATTTCATCTTCCACATTCTCAACTGCCCATACTTTAATTGATGGTTTATAAATACGTCCAATTTTGACAGCAGATGTGTTTGTATCTTTGATCATTGAGGAGATAAACGCTAACGCATCTGCATGACGATTCTTATCTCTGGACAAATGGCGAAAAATGATGTTTTGAACTTGGGACGCTAACTTTTGCACGAGGCCTTTGTATTGAATCAAGTCTTTATCAATTGCTTGATATTTTAGCTCAACTTGTCGGATTATCAATTGTGAGTCACTTGTCAACCGTACCTCGGTAATTCCTAGTTCAATAATTAACCGGAGGGCAAGAACCACAACCTCATAATCTACTATATTGTTGTTGTGCTCTACAAATTCTAAACGAAAAGCATGTATCAATTGCTCTCCCATGGGTGTTGTTATGACAATACCGATTCCTGCCCCCTCTTTATTTCGGGCTCCATCAACAAAAACTTCGCATCTCCGAGAATTGACAGAGTCTAAAATGTCCTGAGAGTCATCCTCTTCCTTTCCTGGTAACCCCTGGATTTCGAAATCATCGTCTAATGGCAAATCTGCAAGAAAATCCGCCAAAACTTGAGAATTTTGAGCAGTTTGCATTTCAAAAATAATGTGAAATTGTTCCAACTGTGCATTCCACTTTGCAATTCTCCCCACTTTTCCTGCATTTTTTAATACTGATTCAAGTAGAGCCTTGCTTGGTACTCGTACATAGTGCGTTAGAAAATATGTGCGCAGCTTCTGCGTGGCAAATACCAGTGCTAATATTAACCGTTCAATCTTGGTATAGTTCCTCTCCGCAAGGTTGAAAGTTTTGCTAATGTTGTAGATTGATTTTTCCACTTTATCATTTGTTCGTACCAGCACTGCGCTCACTGCATCTTCTGTTGCAGCTACATATAAGGCTAAGATCTCTTCAGGCTGCGGTTTCTGCAATAAGGGTAAATTCGCAAGATATATTTTGATGTTTTGAAAGGCTTGTTCGCAGTTTTCATTCCATATAAACTTGGTTCCCTTCTTCAGAGTATCAAAAAATGGTTTGCACTTATTCGATGACCTTGCAATAAATCTGTTAAGCGCTGCTACGCATCCGTTCAGTTTTTGTACTTCCTTAACATTTCTTGGGGATGGCATATTTACGATAGCCTGTATTTTTACTGGATCGACTTCAATTCCCTTTTCCGTAACTAGATAACCCATAAACTTCCCTGATGTAACTCAAAAAATGCATTTTTCCGGATTGACTTTCATTTTGTATTTCCGCAAAGCTTGGAAAATCTCCCTCAAGTCTTGTAAATGATCCTTTGCCATCTTGCTTTTCACCACCATGTCATCTACGTAGACTTCCAATGTGCGTCTTATCCAAGGTTTGAAGATTGCATCCACTAACCGTTGGTAGGTTGCTCCTGCATTTATAAATCCAAACCACATTCTCGTATAACAATACAATCCTCGTGGGGTAAAAAACGCAGTATGCTCTTGATTTTCCTCGGCTAGTGCAATTTGGTTATATCCATATTGTCCATCCATGAAAGAAAAGGCTTCGTTTCCTTCGACAGCATCTACTAATTGATCAATGATTGGGAGTGGATAACAGTCTTTTGGGAATGCTTTATTTAAATTAGTGAAGTCTATGCAGATTCTCACACCTCCAGTTTTCTTTGGGACTATGACCATATTTGATATCCACGTTGGGTAGCGCACTTCTCGAATGAATCCTGCATCCATTAGCTTCTTCAATTCTTTGTCTATTGGATCATAATATTCAGATGCTACTTTTCGCATCCGTTGCCGAAATGGTATGGTGCCCGGATGTATAAGTAATTCATGTTGAACAATGCTTGGGTCAATTCCTGGCATGTCTCCTATTTTTCATGCAAACACATCTGCAAACTCTTCGAGTAATTGGATTAAATCCATCTCCCTTTCTGGTCTCATCAGGGTTCCAATTTTAATTGCCTTTGGAAATTCTGGCGTTCCAATGTTGATGTTCTTGGTTTTCTCTACAGCCGAAAAAACAGATTTTGGGGCTCCTAAGAATGTGGGACCCCCCTTGAACTGCTATTGTGAGGTTTCACCCCCTTTTCTTGTTCCTAACTCGTCTCCTTTGGCTTTAGAATCTCTTCCTTCTTCATTGCTTGACTTGCTAGCTACGACTTCAGATAAATACTGATTTATTGCTCCTTCCTTAGCTTGGACTTTCATTTCCTTCTTCTTTGCTTTCACTTGCTGAGCTTTTTCTTGATTTATGCGTGCTTCCGTGAGAGCGCACGTTCTCGGCATGCTCTGATCTCCTTTAATTTCCATCTCTCCCTGAGGTGTTGGAAATCGCAAGTACTGATGGTATGTTGATGCAACCCCTTTTAACTGATGGACCCAATGCCTCCCGATGATGGCGTTGTAAGGTAAAGGCGCTTTTACCATACTGAACTTGGTTGCAACATTCAAGGGTCCAGTTATTATTTCAAGTGTGACTTCTCCTCTGGGTTTCGATGCTACTCCATTGATTCCATAGATGGTGTAGCGAGATGGCTCAAACTGATCTTCTTCCAATCCCATTTTCAGAAATGTGTCATAAAACAACACATTAAGAGAACTTTCTCCGTCTATCAAAATCTTTGTGATATTCCAACCAAACACAGGCAAGGTGAGAACCAGCGGGTCATTATCAGTTTCTACTTCTTGATCTACCTCTTCTGCTGAAAATGTTAGTGGGGAAGCCATCCATTCTTCCCATGTTTCAGTGATCCTCCCTGCAACTTTAAATACTTCATGGTTGATTAATCTCTTGTGCAGCTTCCTGTCAATTGATGCGTTCATCGATGATGGATTTGTTTCAGAAAAAGAAATCATATTGATAGTCTGAATTTTGTGGGGTATATTAACAGCTTTCCCTTTATCAAGCCTTGAGAGTGGTGCAGGTGATTGAATGAATTCTTTTAATTCTCCAACGTCAATCATCCCTTGGACTAGTAAAATCAAGTTTCTGCATCGATCGTTTGAATGCCCCCGATAGCAATGATACTCACAATATTCTTTAGAGTTTTGAGTGTTCTCTGGTTGTCGATTTTTTATTGGTGGCCATTGGAAGTGGTCTATTTTTTATTATTTTTAAAATTTCAAAATATGGAGTGTTAATTTTTGTAAACACTCGCTCCTGAAAAAATTTCTTCTTTCCCTCTATCCGTGGATGCTTTGGTTCACTAGTTTCAGCTTTATTTGGAAATCTTTTCCCCGACCTGGACGATGGTTCTATTGAATTTGTTCTTTTTGCATCTCCTTGTTGTTGCGATACTATCCTTGGACATTTCCCCTGTATGTCTTGCAGTCTTGCACATTTCTCAATTATTTCTCTAAGGTGCCCTTCAGTTTTCGGGTTGATATTATGGATATAAACAAATAGCTAACTTTTTCGGTCAGCTATTCCCCACTTGTAGTTGTTAATGGCAGCATCTGGCTTAACATCTCCAATTTCTTGGCAGATTGCATGCCACCGGGCTGTATAGTCACGAATTGATTCTTCTGTCCATGAAGCGAGAGAATATAATCTATCCAATCTCGAGTCAACGGGCCTGTTGTACATATATGCTTCCAAAAAATTTCGAATCAGCTGCGCATACGAATGAATAGAAATTTCTTGCAATTTATCATACCATGCCAGTGCCAGTCCCTTTAAACTTGATAGGAAACATCGACACATTACAACATCATTTTGCTCCCAACGCACCATGATTCGGTTGTAGTATTTCAAATGTGGGGTCGGATCCCTGGTACCATCATAGCATTCAAAAACAAGAACGTTGTATTCTCGGGGCATTGGTGCAAATGCTAAATGGGGTGCCAATGGCGTTCGCCTAGATTCCTTTAACACTTCCTCTATTCGCCCACCTTCTTTATTTTTTAGGTTTCTTATTTCTTCCTTCATTTGCTCCATAGCTTCAAAGCATTTTTGCCATTGATCATGTTGTGGTCCTGGGTTTGCCTGATTCATCCTTTCTTGTCCAGGTTGTTGTGATGTGGATCTCAGTACCATTCTTTGATCTCGACTACTTCTTTCTCTTCTGCTTTCGAATCTACTGAAACTTACTTCTTTCCCCCGTGTTCTGGTGGTGGCTCCGCATTCCGCTGGATCGTCTCTTTCAACGTTTGATTTTCTTTAGTTAATCGTGCGATTTGTTCGACACAAACTTGTTGCTCTTTGTGCACCTTCTTATATCCTCCATTAAATTTTGCAGATGATCAATAGTATTCTGAGTATTATCCTGTGATGGAGAACGATTATGTTCATAATTGTTTTGATTATTCTCCTAAAGTGAAGAATATCCCTCTGAATTGCTTTGCTGACTCTCTGGGTTATTTACGATCTCCCTTTCTTGAAGAATTCCTCTTGCGTAACTCTCTTGATTTCGTGAATATTCTGCTTTTGACATATTTTCTACCTTGTTTGATCTCCTTTCGTAATGTTTGGTTTTCTTCTAATTCCAATCCTCTGCTGCTTTTGAGAATTCCTTTGGTAGTTTTCTATAAAAATTATATGATTTCAAAAATTTTATTTATTAAAACATAAGTAATTCAAACCATTTCAAATGAATATATACTTCATAAGCTGAATAAATCTTTCATTTTCCTTTAATGTGTACAAATTCATACAAAAAAGGGGAAACAAGAAATTCTAAGGTTCAAAAATTTTCTTACTTATTAACGCTTTTTCATGAATCAAAGATCTTGTATAATACAATAGATGCTTTGAAATGACACAGAGATTAAAATTGTAGCGACCACTACATGATCGACAACAACCAAAATTTAACTTGTCGAGAAATGAAATTTTAAATGGTGAAATGATATAATAGATGCTTTAAAATGATACAGTGAATAAAATTGTGGCGACCATTGCATGATCGACAACAACCAAAATTTAACTTGTCGAGAAATGACATTTTAAATGGTAAAATGATACAATAGATGCTTTAAAATGATACAGAGAATAAAATTGTAGCGACTGTTACATGATCGACAACAACCAAAATTTAATTTGTTGGGAAATGATATTTTAAATGGTAAAATGGTACATTAGATGCTTTGAAATTGTACAGAGAATAAAATTGTAATGGAAATGAAATCAAAATTGTGATACAAGGTAGGATAAATCCTTTACACGTCCCTGTTTCTATCGCCAAATTGTGACGACCATTTGTGGTGGTCAATCACAACCAAAAACTTAAGTTGTTTATAAATGACAATTCTTCAAGTGTAATTGATACAGAAAAATTATAATACAAGGAATCATCCCTCGAATATATAACGTGGTTCAGCTAATAAGTCTACATCCACTGGAAAATACAGTTTATTGTTTATCAACACATATTTTTTACACATGGTTTTATAAGGAATTAAATAAATTTAGTATCACAGAGTTCCTAACCTAGTCTTAGCTTTTTCCCTTCTTGAATTTCCTTTAGAGTTTTCTCTCCCTCTTTTTTGTTATCCCCCCTTTCTATTTTGGGGTTGGTATTTATAGTAAAATATGATGGGTCCCTCTTCCTCACTCCATCTTATCTTTAATCTACTTGATCTTATCTTTTTATTTGGGCGCAACTCATCTTATTCCATTAGTAATGCTTCTTACTAGTTTCTCTTGCTGATGTGCAGCTTCCCTTTGGATTGAGTATTTATTGGTCCTTTGTCTTTATTATGTGGAGATTGGCATGTGTGACTTGTGGAACTTGACGTGGAACATATTTACTATTGCATGATTAAAATTTATAGCGCGCGCGTAGCAAGGCGCAGATGCCTATGGAGCGCAAGAGATAGCCAGATGATTATGGGGCGCAAGAGATAACCAGATGATTATGTGTCGCAAGAGATGGCCAGATGATTATGGGGCGCAAGAGATGGCCAGATGATTATGGGGCGCAAGAGATGGAAAGAGCGCATATGATTGTCTTGGCTATTGATGATACTTTTTCTTGTGTACTTTCGACGTGTCTTGTATGCATTAATTTAGTCTGACTTTTCTTCTCCCAATGTCAGCTGATGTGTAATAAATATTTTATAGCTGTCTTTCTATATTATTTATTTTGTTTTTGTACTTTTTGGTGTAACATAATATGATACTTTCTTCTTATGATGTGAACATGTGGAACTGATGAATTTATATCCTTACAATGCCTGCGGTAAGAAAAAGAGCTGCTAGAGATAGCTTCGGAGAGTAATGACAACACCAAATAGTATGGTTGCGAGAGAGGGAGGCTAGAGCTAGCAAGAAGAGGCTAGCACAGGAAGGATACGTCAGCACCAGTAAAGGCGCTAGCGTTGAAAGTATAGGCTAGCGTCAGCAAGGGCACTATCTTTAAAAGCATAAATGAGCACCATCAAGGGCGCTAGCGTTGAAACCATATAGGCTAGCGCAAGTATGGGCGCTAGCATGAGAAGCGATGCTAGCGCCGAAAAAGGGTGCAGGCGTCATAAGATAGTGTTGCACTACTTTTGATGGTATATTTTTGACAAAGAATAAAATCATAAAATTTCCCTCTTCCCAGCAGCAGAAACCTAGAAATATCCGTGCATATTTCTGACTTTATATCAAAATACGACTAATGTACTTCTAGATATATTCCACAAGAGAATTAAGAATACAGTATCTACAGATAGCTACGTATGTTTTATATTGATCTGTAGCCTCTCTAAATATATACGTATATTTATGTCATACCAAACTAGTCTCAAATCGCATAACTTCTACAATTGAATTTCTTGAAATTGTTTCAAATGAGCATCAATGTGCAAACAACGTCAATCTACTACTATACGCAATTGAAACAACATCCAAATGGTCCTAACTCAGCGTCCAGTCCTCAAGAACGCGACTAAATTCCATGACCGATCTTCTAGGACGCAACCTAGCTCTATGACCGGTCCTTGGGGAAAAAAATTAAAACATCAACTAATCCTCGAGGTTCGGTCCTCGAATGAGCGCATTCAAAGATCACGAAGCTGGTACTATGCCAGTGCCACACTACTCTTAGTGCTGGTTGAGCGCTAGCGCCACAATATTCTTTTCCCTAGCATACTTCTATAACAGTTCTTATATAAAACAGTTGGAATAGCTTAAGAATAGTAACCGTCTATAATTGTTATTATACATCAAGGTACACTAACATTTTTCTATAAAAACTGTCATCGTATAATTATTAGGTAACAGTTAATAAACTGTCACGATTTTGTACCATTATTAGTGTGAGTTTCGATAAGAAACTGTCGCTTATATCTCGTAGCTTATTCTTTTGTGACAGTTAATTCGTGAACTGACATGATTAAGAATTTTGAACTGTCACGTAAGCCCAAATTTTTACTAGTGCTAATGCCAACCCCAATGCTTGTTATCGAGAACAACATGCCTAGCCCTTTGCTTGGTACCTGAGAACACTAAATTCATCTCTTGCTCTGTCTTAAGGACTCTTTTATACTTTTGGTTTCAAACACTTCCAAATTTATGCCTTGCTACTTTTAAGTTAGTACATAACCACTAAACTTACTATTTTCACTAGACTTGACACTAATCAGTCTACTTGGCTACTTAGTGAACAAAGCAACTTGTCTCACTAATTTAGCAGATTCTTATCTTGACTTAACCAAAATAGTAGTAGTCCATGACTTCACTATTTTTCTACGAGACATCAAATATGTCACATGGGGGGAATCTCATTGGGGTATTGGTCTGGCGGTTTACAACAACGTGAGATGTGGAAATACCTTCACTTAGAGAAGGTATTAAGTAGTGGGACAGTTAGGAGCTTGAGAGGATGAAGGAGTAGTTGTCATACAGTCCTCCTTACTTAGAGGACATGACTCCACTATAATCTCCACGATTATCACTTCTCCATCTCTTCACAACTTCCACAACTTATGAGAAATCAGTTTGTTCACTACAAGACTATAATAAATGGCTTAATTTATTCAAAACATGAACGAAGAAGATTTATCCTAGAGATAATCAAAATCATAGTCAAAAATCCAGTCTTCAACTACACACTACCATTTTCGTCACACAAAGATTTCTCAACATTTTCTACTTCCCTCCTCTAAGATCAACCCTTCATCTCCACCTTTGTTATCGAAGCAAGACGTGAAGGGCCGTTTATTGGTTTAGGCTCGTCTTGTACGATTTTGATCTCTCGAAACTACAAAAAGTAATATTTTTTCAATACAATTTTTTTCATCCTAAAACAATTGGCGGACAAAGTGGGAGATTGTGACATCCCGAATCAATAACAATAGTCCGCCATCCCTATTATCGATGATTCATGGTTTCACTACATGAACATGAAATCCAAATAGCTCACACTATCTCAGTAAGATATTTGTTTCCAAATAAACGCAATACAAAATATATTTTATCACATTAAAAGTTATGAAATAGACTAACACGTTCCACTAATGAAATGATTATGTTTGAACAAAGTTTCGCTAAGAAAAACCGTAAAAAATAAAAAATAATATTTAACAACGTGACAACCTTGTTGGGATTAAGGGAAAATGAATTCAAAAGAAAACTACATCAAGGAAGAGGTCATACTCTTCCCAGATACTGCAACGGATACTCGAGAAAACCCCTCAACTAACCCACTTACTTATTCTGCTACCTGAAAGGGGAATAAAATCAACACAAGGTCAAATCCATGGATCGCAAGTTCACTCTTAATCCATCATATTTACTAATAAGCATATAAGCAACAAAAGTATCAAGTAATAATAAACATCCTAACTATGATACTAACTGTGACAGACCGGAAATTTTTTGCTTTCAATGAATCGGGTTTCGGTCCATTAGGTCATCTCCAACTTCCCGATACGCCACACGAGAAACCGGATTTTTAAATTTTTTGAAACAATTCGATCTTACCAAGCAAATGTTCATCGATTTTTCTCAAACTGCTTTATAAGCAGACAAACATAATCTTTATATATTTTCTTGGTTCATCGAATCCGTCAAACTGTGTTACAGTTTTTATATATCATTTCTTACATTTATCGATACCAACAGATGATATGAATTACCGCATTTGGTAACAATCATCTCTTATAAAACACCAAACTTTTATATTTCAAGGGTCATCGAATCCTACATATGATTCCCATCGTTTGATTAGGAAGATATAACATCTCCTGCCAGAGTAGTCGGATACCAGCCACCGTACAGCTAATGGTCTTCCGGGTTGCCACTCGTAAGGGGGAGCTAGAAGGCCTGACAACACACACTGTCGCACCTACGGGTGACTATCCGGAAGACCGTCGCTGGAACGGTGGTAGACAGGAGATTAAGTTTTAAAATCAAATAGCATAACGTTTATCATTAGTCGTTTACCAATCAGAAACACACAGACATGTCGCAAATTAAACAATTGCATCTACTTCCTACCGCGACACACACTATTTGAATAGTGATATCCCTGAACACGGCAAACTCAACAACGACACCTTATCTTGTGCACACTCACAAGCATGATAGCTATTGTGGCCACATCGGTACTCATAAGCGCGATAGCTATTATGATACCTTATCTCAATATGCACATATCAACACCCATGTCTACTGCATACAGGTACTCACAATCTTGATATCTTAGCGGACCTGACCTCTTAGCAAAGTATACAAACAAGGATTAGTATCTCTGCATAACGAATCGTCAAATAAGGATTTATCTCTTAACAATACTTAAACACATATAAGACCACTTAAATCATATTGAAATTAAAACATAGTAATATTCAAGAGGATATATACAACACAATTCATACTTCAACCCCACTCAGAGCAATTCAGCAATACACCCAATAAGTAGGGAAACTACAACCTCTATTGCTACTATCAAAAACATCTTGTATATTAATCTGATCATAACAATATTTTTACCACACATTCATAAACATATCACATACATTTTTCTAAAATTTCAGAGATAACAGTTAGAAATTAAATTACAACCGATTATATATGCTCACCTTAGACTGAATTCCTACCGGTTCATATACAAAAGTTTGTTGATTGGGACCATTGGGTACTTACCGAACTCGGTTTCTTTTGAAATTTTTACAGCATAAACGTCACAAAAAGGGTTATTCATATCCAAAATCCAGGTTATTCCAAATAGTAGAACTTCTATTTTCGTGGGTTTCTATCACTGCCCAGTTATCTGAATTCCGTAGCAATGTCACCTGAACCTAGTTGTTTCTGTTAAATCCTCGTCTCCGGTCATACTGAAAATTTGTAATAAGTTTTGTAATACTGAATGTATAACATATTTAAAATTACTGATATCTAATGGTGTTATTTCAAGCGATGGAACAAGCAGTAGTCAAGGTTTTAGATATCAAAAAAACCTAATTCAAAAATCAGATCAAGGATTCATAACCTAAGTTAGGTTTTCAAATAGAAATGATGATTGAAACTTAAAATACTATCAATAAACATGATAAAGCAAGAATAAACTTGCCTTAGACTTGAGATTAAAGCCTATAATCTCTCTAATTCGCCGAACGTTTGCCTCCTTTTCTGCAATTCTTGTTTTTTCTCTACAGAAGTTTTCTTCTTTACCGAGTGAACAACTAGGTTTAATTACTTTTCTTCTAGGATAAGAACTTAGGGTTATTTATTTACTAACCAAGCTACATGTGTTATCTAAACACGAATTTCTTTTAAAGGCAGCTAACCACAAATATATAAGTAACTGGGATGTTAGAGAGATCAATATCTCGATTACGGAGCTAATCTTTCACCTATTCAAAATGGTGGATCTTATGTCACGATTAGTAACTAATCTTAATTCCAGTTCTGGTAATACTGGTGGTAGTGGTTCTGAAGCTACTCCTGCTGCTAACAACCCTCCTCCTACCTACTGATAAGTGCATATTTTACATATTTAGAGTGTCCATTTTATGTTAGTATTTGCGAGGTTTTTTATAAATTTTTATATATTAAGTTTTTTGATTATTATTATTATTTACTAGATGAAATCATCCAAAAGAAGAGAATCGATACTTAATTGTGCAAGAAAAGAAGTGCTTCAAAGGAATAAGGACCAAAGAACAAGTGAAACTCGTCCAAATCAAGGATTAATTGTCATCATCTCGAAGAGAACGAAGAGGTTGAGCCAACCGCAAAAGAATGAGGTCATTCTCACCTTGTATTCATAAGTTATGGGTGAAACAACAATTCAAGCTTGTCAGTTCCCCAGAACTGACAGTTAAAAGAGTTTTGAACAAACATTCTTAAAGGCCCCCACTCAATTACTCCGGGCTGCCACATTTTGAATATTGCTGAGAGCACCCGATCTTTTACTATGAGCAGCTATCTTCTTCCCCAAATTCAAAATCGTGAATTAGGGTTCGCTGGCACTTCGATTAATGTTGATGGAAGATGTCGAGCAGAGACTAGTGGATTTACTGTGAACATTTGATCTTGAGATTAGAGAACATAATAGAGGTTTTAATGACAATGTTGATGGAAGATATGAAGAGTTTGCTGTTGGTGATGATCATCATGATTGAATGAAGGGAGTGATTTAATGGTGGCTATTTATCCATGGAAGTGAAGAATTGATCTCGAGGGGATTATCCTGTCAATGAGAAGCAATGACTGATCGACATAACAAGGGCATAGAAGATCGAATTAAAGAAATAGAGCTTGAACTTGAAATGGTGGTGAGTAAACTGTCGAAAATAATAGAGAACTTGCATCTGTGACAGGAAGTTGATCTAGATGGAGATAGAGCTTACGGGTTATCTGAGATAGATTTCTTTTCAGCGAGAAACCAGTTAGGAGCTGAGTTTCAATTCTCGTCAATAGCCAGTAATGGCTACTTCCATTGATAGACGAAGATGGTTGTGATGAACGATGGGAATAGTTGCTGGCAGTAATCAGGCTCGACAGTTGGATGGTGGTGCTCATGAACAATGGCGGTAGCTACAGGTTCAAGTTGATGATGGAGATGATAGTTGAGATGCAGAAGGTCTGTGAGTTTCATGGCAATGATTATCGTGATGGTGGTGACTGAGTATCAACATGGATGATTGGCAGTGAGGCTGTATGCTGATTTGAGAAGAAGAATGGAAGTTGTTTTGTTGGCTGTTGACTCAAACTCAGAAGTTCATACACACACGGAGTTTGGTTCACAGAGTTTTAGCCGGGAGAAATAAGGAAAGAAGTTTAGTTGGGTTGGCCGTGTTTCTTAGCCGAGTTTGGATAGGATTCAAATTTACCTTCCTATATCAACAGAGTAACATGACCAACAATCTCAATATCAGTTAGGCACTAATCATGAATATCTAGTTTGAAAAGGGGGGCTTACTTTGAATTTGAATGTTCAAACTTTAAATAATCTTTCGGTCTTTAATTCTCTCGTTTTAATTCTCTCTATATAAGGCATATACATGTTGTCAAGTAAACACATCTCATCACTAATTGATTGATCACATTAAGCCAACGAACTTGGAGCTACCAAGAGTTTTGATAAAGTATCATCTCGGCCTTTTCATTGCCTCTACCGATCGAAATGGAGATTCATCCAACAGCTGAAATGTTAATGTGGATAACTGTCCCTGCAGCAGCTGCCATGCTAGCTCTCATCTTTACACGAAGCCGACGAAAGGCCAGCACTATGAGTTCTTGCTGCTCCTCCCGCAGCGCTTGCTGCCTCCCCTCCAAATCCTCGATACGCTCTCTGGCAGAGCGAATGCACGCTTCTTTCCTGGAAGGATCCAGCGTTCTAACACTCCTCAAAAAGAGGTTTAGCACTCTACGGCGCTCTTGAATCTCATTTTGCAGTTGCCCCATTTCGGCAGCAATTCCAGAAAGGCCGCAACCACCAGTCGTATCCCACCAGGACCCCTTGGATGGCCAATATTGGGTAACATCTTTGACCTCGGCTTCAAGCCACACAAAACAACTTCCTTGAATTTCTAGTTTTCTCCAACATCTCAATTTTTTTATCCAACGTTCAGATTCTAGCTTCACAACTCTTTGTCTATTACAATCTTAGTTGATCCTTTTGAAGAACAAGACCCCTAAAGAAGAATATCGTAAAAATAGTTTGAATTCATTCAAAGACAGTTTATAAAAGCGTCAACTCATGAAAGATACATCATGCAATATTTCTCATGAAAGACCAACATCCCATGATCCAACAATAACTCGTCACAAACTTTTAACCATGCTGCAAATATGTCTGGATGGTGTAGTATGAGTGTAACAATAAAAAGATGTACTGTTGAGAAAACTGGATGGTGTAAGGATAGTGTAAGAAGTCTTATGATATCTCAACTGGGTTAATTTGGCTCGAAAAATGCATGGAAAGCTGGTTTAGGGCTGCTTGAAATTCTTGAAGGGTTCATATAGGATTATATTGTCTAGGATGTGGATAAGAGGTGTCTTATTACCTAGCAAATGATTATGACTGATTCGTATTTGATTTTTCTAGCTGTAAATACCTCTACGGCTAGATAATAATGTACTTCTAGCCGTAACTGGATTTTTTTTAGATTTATTTTTCGTCAAAGAAAACCTAGTCGTATGTGATTATTTCTAGTTGTAGAAATATTTATGGTTAGGAATTTGTATCCTCAACCTAGCCATATGACTATAATTTAAATAAAAAATTATAAATATTTATACAACTAGGTCGTACTGTTTAAAACTTAGCCGTAAGTACTTATTTGATTAATTTACGGTTAAAAATAACCATCTACGGTAAAGGTTTTTGTGACGAAGAAATAAATATTGGAAAATTCAAATACAGATAGGAGTTCATCATTTTAACCTACAGCTAGAAGTTTATTATATTCTAGTCATACAGGTGCTTATGACTAGGAAATTTAAAACATGATCTAGTCATACTCGATATGAAAAACTGAAAAAATTATAAAATTATAAAACAAATCCACTAATCTAATTATTAACACCTAATTAGTTAAATTGATTAAATTTATTAAAAAAATTAACAGAGGCAGTTTAGTTATTAACAAACATGTATTATGACTTTATTTCCCTTGAATAGTAGAAAAGGTTATTCAATTTACAACACAATGATCATATTTTATTACTTTGTGGAGCTCTTTAAAAAATATCTCCAGCCCTTAAAATAGCATTCAATAGTATTGCGCTCTTCTTTTAATGTATAATGCACGTGTTACGTGGATTTGGTTTATGCTCCGACTAAGAACGCTACGTATATTCGAGGAAAATCTGTTAAATAGTCCAAAAACCTGTGACCCATTTATTTTATGGTCTAGCTAAATAAAGTTTTTAACCGGATGTTGAAAAACCTTTTATAAAAACAGAATTACTTTCCTTCCTATCACAATTTATATGTGAATAAATCACGTTTTGTCGTTCTCTTTGTTCTTTCTTTTTTTAGAAAAGAGTTTTCTCGCTGCAGTAAATATAAATCCCTTTCATCCACTTTTACCTTATTTCTCCTAATATTGAAGTGATCTTCCTAATCAATCGTATACAAGACGAAAGATAATCAACGAGAAAAACCTAGATTCGTTAAAATTATTATAAAAATCCATTGAAACCATCATAAAATCTAACGAGAAACCCAGATCTAAACAAAAGAAATGGTGAGAACAGGAAGAAAAGAAGAAAAAATCAGAAAAGAAGAATAATATAAGAAGAGATCACTACCAAATCAGTAGAAGAAAAATTATTTTAAAGAATTACCAGCAACAAATGTATTTTTTTCACGTATGTTTTCTAATTTTATTTTTCACACGATGTTCCTACAGTACATATATCCTATTACTTAATATATATCAATATGTACTGAGTAAAAACCTAGTTCACGTTTTTATATAGTACATATCAATATGTACTAGCTAAAAACCTAATTCATGTTTTTAAACGGTGCATATCAATATGTATTCGCTAAAAACATACATATTATTCAGTAATATTGATAAGTATGATCTAACAATATATACCAATATGTACTGAAGAAAAAAGTGTATGATCCCACAGTACATATTTATATCATGATCTTACAGTACATACCAATATGTACTGGGTAAAAACCTAGTTTACACTTGAATACTAGTTTATGTATGATCCAATTGTACATATTGATATGTATTGGATAAAAGCATCACAAATGTTTGTGTCGCTTATATTCCTTTTTCTTGTGTATGATCCAACAATACATATCAAAAAGTGATTTGTTGATTCCGGAATACAAACCAATATGTACCGTAGAATCATACAAACACCCAAAATTTATGGAAATATGTACTAGCAAAAACTCAAAATATGTACCGGCAAAACCAAAATATGTACTGTGTAAAATCATCCATAAACCCAAAAATGTCTTCAAAACCATATCATTTTCTTCTTTTTCACCGAAACTTTTTTTTTTCTCCTTCTCACCATCAGTTAATTCTCTTTTTTTTTTCCCTTTCATACTTCGTTCTTTTTTTCCCCTTTTCTACCATCTCTTATTCTCTCTAATTAAAACCTAATTCTTATAATACAAATCAACAATCACAAAAATTAATTAAATCAAAATCTTCATTTCGATCTCGATCTCTTCTCATTTTGGTTCAAAACTATAGATCCAAAAAGAAAGAGGAGTAAGATAAATACATCTATCATTTTTGACGACGATTATCAACCGAAACCAAATAAAAAATGAAAATCAAGAAGATCGAAGCAGAAAATGTAGAATCAATTTGAAGATCGAGAACATACGATAAGAGAGAACTCTCTTCTAACACAGACGACGAGAGAGAACAATAGTAAATGATATAGAACAAAAGGTTAATTTTGATATTTAAAACATTGAATTTATATATCCCACATGTACGTGTACTAGGGAATAAATATTTTGGTTCAAAAATACCGATTAAATCATTTTTAATGAATGTACTAACCATTAAACGTATCCTCCAAACAGAAATAACTAGTAATTCCTAGTATCCTCAGCGTAAGACTTATTAAGGCCTATCCACACACTATAATTGGACACTCATTCCCTAGTACCCAATCTAGTATTGCAGTGATTCTAGAACTTTAACCTCCGATAAGGGAGGCAAGAGACCATAACCACTCATGCAAAACATATATTGGCCCGGCCCTTGAATCTAATATCATCAATATATTCCTCCATGCTGAGAATTTGATCAAGCAACAATGCGCTCGCAGCAACTCGCAAGCTATGGAGCAGCACAATCATTAGTCTGAGAACTGGGATAGGTAATTTGCTAAAATAGGACCTAGTTGTCTTGGATATATTCTCGGGCTATCCAGCATTAGAAAAAGAAAAAAAAACTTTCTAAAATTGGTATATTTAACGTTGGTTAGACTTGCTTAAAAAAAACGTTGGTTAGAGTGGACTTATGGAAGTTACATCGTGGGTGTAAGCAAATTGCTCCTCCCAAAACCATTCGGCTTCACGAGGTTAGAGTTAGACCCAGTAAAATAGGGTCAAATTAAACCATTTGGAACCATGTGGTCAGATCCAGCTAAACAGGACTGCCACATTTTGAATATTGCTGAGAGCACCCGATCTTTTACAATGGGCAGCTATCTTCTTCTCCAAATTCAAAATCGTAAATTAGCTTTTCACGTGAATTATGGTTTGCTGGAACTTCGATTAATGTTGATGGAAGATGCAGAGATTAGTGGATTTACTGTGAACATTTGATTTTGAGATTAGAGAACAGAATAGAGGTTTTAATGGCAATGTTGATGGAAGATATGGAGAGTTTGCTATTGGTGATGATCATCATGATTGAATGAAGGGAGTGATTTAATGGTTGTTGTTTATTCATGGCAATGAAGAATTGATATCGAGGGGATTATCCTGTCAATGAGAAGCAATGAGTGACCGACAGAACAAGGGAAGAGAAGATCGAAGTTAAAGAAAAATAGAGCTTCAACTTAAAATGGTGGTGAGTAAACTGTCGAAAATAATAGAGAATCTGTGACTGGTAGTGGTAGTTTATCGAGATGGACAGAGAGCTTATGGGTTATCTGAGATAGGTTTCTTTTCAGCGAGAAACCAGTTAGGAGTTGAGTTTCAATTCTCGACAATATCCGAAGATGGTTAATGATGAACAATGGGAATTGTAGTCGCATGAAAACATACAACACACCTAAATGATTGTCCTAATCTATTCTCTATTGTTTCAGTTAGGATTTATGATCCAAGATCACATAATAGTAAACGATGAACACAAAAGACTTACGTGGTTCGGTGTTAAAATCTACGTCCATAGGAAGGGTTTCACTCTAATATGATGAAGGTTACAAGCTCTCAAACTTAGACTGTGAATGCTCTCAATAATTCACACTCTCTTGACCTTACAAAATTGCTCAACCCCTATTACATTGCTAATGTGCGACAAATAATAAAAGTTGGATAACAACTCCGTTGGCTTTGTTGGGTCCTTCGCAGAAGATTTCTTCGTTATGGTTTTTTTGGAGGCTAATCCATCTTCGCTAACTTGCTCGTTAATCTCCTTTCACCAACACAATCTTTGTTGTTTTGCTCTTCGTCGAATTACAACTCTCCACTTGTCCCGTCAGCTAACAGGCTGTTGATCGGACCGTTCTTCTCGTGCATTAAATGCCCAACTACCCAATTCAAACTCGATTGTTGATTTTTGGTTAGTGCTTTCTACGTGTCTGAATCTGCTGGACTAGGCGTAAATCCCTATGTTGACTGAATATAACTTCGACACTCGCTTGGAATACACCTTTCTCGTGTTTATGATCTGAGATGCGAACACATGGCGGAGTGATTTTATGTCCCCATATTTTTCCTCTTCTCTTTTCATCCGAATAGGGTTAGGATGAGAAGAGAATTCGAAATGCTTTTTACCTTTGCCACGTCCCCAGGTTTCTCGTGTAACCGTTGCCACGATTTCAATTCCTTGTTTTACAACCGATACGTCCCACTAATTTCTCCTTTTCCACCCTTTTACCCGGTTATCAGTGTATTAATACTCTCCTTAAACAACTCTTTCCTCATTAACTTTTTATTCCTCTATTAACTTATTCTCCTCCGTCAGACCTGCAACTTCCGCCATTAACTTCATCTTCTTTTTCTCCGACATTCCTATGCAACTCTGTCTCTTACTCTCTACAAGCCCAATTAATTTTAACTTATGCTTCTCTAAATCCTCTTCCTTCTCAATTTATCATGGCTTCCAACCAGAATGTTTCTTCTTCACGAATTTCCCCCAGTTGGGTAAGTTCTTCTTATTGTTCTTCTATTTTTTGCTGGTCATGTGAATGTTTTGTGTTTGATCTAATTTTCACTTATGTTTTGATCTTCAATTCTCTGCGAGCAAAAACTGTTGAGGAGTTTAACTTTGAACTTCACCAACGAGGTCTTAGGATGATTGTTCTCGAAGGATCTGTCGTCGGGGTTAACCTTAGCCTAAAGATGATCGAGGAGGAAGATTAGAGTGCTAACATAATTACAATCACTTTAGGACAACTGAGAGCTAGTCTGCAATTTCCTCTTTACAATGAAGCGAACCCTGTATTCTACGAGGTCTTGACTCGCCTGCCGCCTCAGCGTGGTATCTTTTAATTGAGTGGTAACACCATTTACTTAATCAATGAGTTCGCAACATTCTCACAGGGCTACTCAACTATTCCTGTAAAGGCTCGTCCATTCAACTCCTCCGACTATACTGCGATTTTTTTTTGTCAAATTATGTTCAGAACCGCTTTGACTGTCGGGCAGAGAGATGGACGATTCGCTTCAACTGGGACGATATTACCGATGACCTGAAACTCCTCCTTTCTGACCTTGACCCGAAGATAAATAAGACCAACCAATTTCTCCGTCTTTCGAGCGATGAGAACTGGATGAAGTACCCCTTGATGCTAGAAGGCCCTTGGATATGGGGTAGACACTCCAATAATATATTTCCCTTGCCAGGTCCTCTGGGGGAGCACCAACACTTGCCTAAGTATGAACCATGGGCATTGGGATGGTCTGATAGAACTCCTGAGGTAATCTTTTCTTTCCTCCGCTTTCTTATTTTCTTCCTTATCTCCTTTGGTAGTTACCTTGGCAATTTCAGGATGTTGTCGCTGCTAATGAGGCGAAGTCCAAAGTTTCAAAAATACGAGCTTCTTCGGAACCTAGGAAGGTAAAGAACATATTCTTCTTTTTTTTACTATATTCTCTTTGTTTGCCTATGTTCTTTATCTGACATAGGTGAATTTATGTTGCGAAGGAGGGAGTGAGCGAGGTAAGCGGGACACCTCCTCCGAAGAAGAAGGCTCGTCGACTCATAAAGACTAGCGCTTCTCTCCAGGTGCCGACGATAGATACTGTAAATTAGGAGCTTTGAAGCAAAAGAAGACCAAAGATGACCATCAAGAAGACATTCTTTCTGCGGCGAATGAAAGAGAAACCGCCAAAAAGGTCCACGAGGACATCCCTAAGGAGAAAAACGATTTGGCACTACCTCCTCCTCCTCCTATCAAAGATGCCCTTCCTTCGAAGTTTCCCACCAAATTTATAATTGAGCTCGAAGTCTCTAAAGCATCTGAGACTGAGAAAGAAAAAGATAAGCAGATAGAGGCATCCACTTAGGAGGGCATTGAAGAAAGGTGTTCTCGGCAGACGAACTCCTAGATACAGATGTTCAAGGCCATTAAAGAAGGAGTAGTAGTATATATTCCTCAACAAGTATGTAATACCATGATGATGTTATGCTCAGATTCTTTCTCTTCTATAGACACAAACTCAGAGGTTCGATCTTCCCAATTACTGAGCTCAACTCAACATGGTGGGTTGTTGACATTGGTAAGTGCTATGTTTGCTCTTTTTTGCCCGAAGTATTTGTTTTTCCTTCGCTGAATGTATATTTTTTCGTAGGAATACAACCGGAATCTTGCTGCTTTAATAGAGTCTTTCCAGACTGAGATAGCTTGCATTAATCTGGAGGATGAGAACTCGAAGCTGAAAAAGGATAAACCATCCTTGGTGAAGCTAGACCTAGAGAAGGAAACCGCCAATTAGTTAAGACAACGAAATAATAAACTTCGGAAATCATTCTTTGGTACCTTTGTTCCTTTCTTTCTTCTTTTCCTTAGTTGATATTTAGGTGTCTTTTATTCTAAAGAACGTTGTCAAATCCGAGAAAGAGTTGCCGAACAGAGCAAGTTAGAAGTTAAAATAATGCACGAGCAACATAAAGAATTCAAGCGATACATTAATTATCTATCCTTGGATGTACATAATGTGAATGGATTGGGTCAACGTATAGAACACTTGGTTCGAGAGCTCAAAATTTGGATGAACTGAATATCTACCTTGAAGAGGATAAGGTAGATCTTACTCGTTGGAACATAAATCCTCAGAAGTAAGTGGAAGATCTGCGAGCTTTGAAGAAAAGGTTTCTCTCTAAGAAGGATACTACTGGTGTAAAACTTCGCGCTACTGATAAAGATCTTCATACAATGCAAGAAAATCTTCGCACTACCAAGAAGGAACTATGCACAATATGAACAGAACTCAACAAGCTCCAAGCACACCACAAAAAGACACAAACAGATCTTCGCACATTTCGAAAGGTTAAGGATGATGCTCTTCAAACCAACAAGTTGTTACTGAAGGATAGAAAGGACTCTGACGAGCGCATGAAGGAAAAGTATTAGATGAGTGCTCTTTATAAAGGACAATTTGGAAATTTATCTGAGAAATCACTGGATCAGCTGTCAGACACTCAGTGCAAGACGGCTGAGTTGACGAGCAAAAAAAAAAGATATTGAAGAGACCTTGAGAGAGGTTATCTCGTAAAAGGAAGGGTGTTATAGAAGTCCATTTTACTTTGTCACATTCTTTCCCATGCGAGTTATTTGACTAATCATTTTTTTGTTTTCTTTCTTGAGTCAGAGAAACAAAAGGGGAAGAAACTGGAAAATGCTCGCGATGAATTAAAGCAAGCTCGCCTTGATCCGGAGAGGGCTCATACCGACAGGGATTCCGAAACTCATAGGTATGACGAGCTCTTCGTAAAGTATAAGAAGCTTGACAAGGAATTTAACCGTTGAAGGACGCAATAGAGGTTCTTTCAAACAGCTGAAGAAGGATTATCAAACATCCTCGGATAATTTTTGCCAGAAGTTTGCCAATAACTTCTGCGAAAACTATAATCTTCAACGAGTAACCCTGAACTTCCCTGAAGTAAAATCTGACGAAGAAGAGGACAGCGAAGACGAGAATGACGAAGAAGAATACGACGAAGAAAAAAATGAGGTTATTCCCAAGGGGCCTATCAGAGAAGATCAGTCATGAAAATAACCTCCAACAAAGGAAAATATCGTTGACCATCCCCTAGAAATAAAATCTTCAGAAAAGGAAAACGATGAAGCACTTACGGATAGTGATCATGGAGGAAGTGTTGATGATTCAAGAAGTACTTACGG
>JAJJMC010007429.1:672342-706698 GCA_023531435.1 Papaver californicum | reverse complement strand
TTTTGATAGTCCATGCTTGTGATTTACCTCTGTTTGTTAGCATAACAAAACCAATTTTGGCAATTATTTGTGCTTCAATTAATTTAAAAAGAATTATCCGATTAATCACATAGGTTGTTAGAATTACCTGATTCCTGATTCCTGGTGTTTTTAAAATTATTCAAAAATCATATTTAGGTTATTTAGTCTTTTTATTATTCCTGGAGTTTTCTAGAGTTAAGTAGAATCATTATTTTCTAAAATCATTACCTTCACAAGTTCGAGTAACGAACCTCTCTTTTTACCACTATATAAAATCACATCACCCCCAAACCTATATTTTGCTAGTCCTCTAGCAAAACTATTCTAAAAACAAAATACAAATCCTAACTCACTTTTGCAGGAATCGCGACTGCATTTAGCATATGTAATAAGCCTTTAAACCCCTAGGTGTCCCTAGTAGACGAGTTCTGTCTCATGAGGGTTTACAAGAGGTATACCCACAAAACCTTTACTCCAAATTCTAGCTACTTGTGAACGATTGAGGATAGACAATAAACAAGCTATTTAGTTGGCGTATTAAATTCTTCGACTATAAGAATCATTACCATGTATGAATCCAATTGTTGTACACGAGTTTGCACTCAGCGTACTAAAATTCATATAAGAATGCAAAACTCTACTCAAATAATCATTGAACATCCAAAACTAGATACAATTCACATTGCTCGAAATCAATCAAATTAAAACACAAGGATAGATTAGAAGATGAAAATAAAAGTAATGAATGGTGCATATGTTGACTAAGGTGAACGATGTTTCCCAAAATATTAGTATAAAGTCCGGCTCGGATGCTCTTATTTTTATTATTATTTATATACATAATTTATTTATTATTTATTTTTATTTTTATTTATTTATTCTTCTTTTTTTATGACTACATAATTAGATCTTTTAAATCTAAGCGCATGCTCCTTTTCAGCAGATTGCATGATAATTCTCATGGATCCTGCATTCCACGCTTCCTTAGGCGACGGAGACAGGGAAACACACACATATTGGTAACAAAGTGTCAATTTTTTTATTTTTTTATTTTTTTATTTTTTTATTTTTATTTTTATTTTTATTTTTTTATTTTTTTATTATTTTTTAATATCTAACGCATCCGAGCTATGACCTTATGGCAATACTAGGGCCCCATCAAATCACTTAGAGAAACATAAAATTACAAAAATAAAAATAGAGAGTGATATGATTATGATGATTCCAAGATATGCTTGTTCAATGATTATTATGTTATTTCTGAATAATTCAGATATGAATAGACCATTTAGCTAGGCGCACCAATTCCAATTGATAAGACTTATGATTCCATCTACCTAGAATAGTTAGTGTCATCCTGAATAATTCACAAGTTTCTAAATTTCAGCGTTTCTTATTGGCATCAATTTTCAGAAACTCTACCCCCAAACCTAAATTAAACATTGTCCTCAATGTTTCAAACCGTGCAACCTAAAAGTATGCAATAAATATAAATTGGAGAAACAAATGTAAATCAAAGAGAAGGGATTGGAACGTCTCACCTGATTGACGCAAGAAAAACAGTATTCTCTGTAACACATATCAAACGATAGTAATAACAAAGAACACTAAAAATAAAAGAAAAATAAAAAGAAAAAGTCTAAAAAGAAAATAAAAACAAGAAAATAAAAATCTACCTACTGGATATGTACAGAAAGAACCCCATGCACTAACAACCTGAAAATTTGGGGATCAACCCAAAATACAGTATATACAAATCATAGCTTCACACTTATATTATTGTAACATGGAGACACTGAAACTATCAAAAATAAAGGATTACCCCCAAACCTAGTTTTTACTACACTTGGAAGTACGTAAAGAACAAAAAATGGGGATAATATTGGGATTGGGGAAATATCAATTGGTTTATGTACGATGTCAGGAATAGGCAAGTCATATGGGTATTTGGATGCAAAGTGATCTAACAAAACTTGAGAAGCACAATTCTAACAATAAATTAGTTAACTTTTGGAAGTCTACGGGTCTAGAAAACAACCTCTAAGTCGGGTGAATGATCTTGTGAGATAGATTCATCTATAGAATTAGACAAATCATCTACACAATCATCCACAGGTTCATATATATATTATGTATGGAGCAGAGAGTCACTATAAGACTAATCATCATCAGCAACTAATCTCTGGCATTCCAGAACTCCCAATCTTTGTTCCAAACTAAGCGGTCTGTGTTTATAATACTTCTCATATATCATTAGAGGTGATTATTCACTTACCTCAGGTGAAGCAAGAGCTTCCTTATGCCGTGACTGATTCATATATTCCATCAGTGTCATCTTAGATGATGTCTCCTGTAAAAGAGTCATCATCTTCGGAAAAGTACCTGAAAAGAGATACCAAAACAAAAAACACGTAAAGAGGAAAAAGAAATCCTAAAATATAATAAAAAATATTGTACAAATTAATAAATAAATAAATAAATACTTAAACTACGATTAGAAAATCAAAAATACTAATTATAATATTTCACAACCGCTCCCCGGCAGCGGCGCCAAAAATTGATAGGATTTGGAAACTCTATATATAATACCGCAATCGCACGGTGTCTACAATGCAGAAAATGACAAGTACGGATCGAACCCACAGGGAACGGGATAATACTGCAATCAATATCTCTAATCAACTAATCAAGAACAATATTTTTGGATTTTTTGAATTATGAATGAAATAATAAAACAAACTAAACTAATAAAACAACTAAGCAGAGAGAGTCAGTAACCAGGGTTTTTAGTCTCTACCACTATTTCTATTAAATTACTGAAGTGAAACATAATTCCAGAATATTTATCTATTTTTTGTTCTATCGACATCACCTATTATATTTACTAGAGTCGCAAAAGTCACTGGGACACCCTAAGCATGGCGCATCAAAAACTCTAAGTCTCAGCATACACCATCTAATTGTGTTAGCGAGAAAATTATACGAAACTAATTATAGGTTCACAATCATACCTGGCTATTCTAAGCATACCCCATTTAAGGATTTAACCCAAGCATGAAATATCAAATAAGTAGACAAATATATTTTTTATCCTATTAATTATGCGCATAGGTTACTGTATTGTACAGATCGGTGAAGCAACAACTAATTTAGATTTTCAAAATAATAATTGTATAACAAAAGCATGGAACATCAAAAACCTAGGCCAAGCATGTATCATCTAATGAAATCATAATTTTTTAATAAAAATTATTATATCAATAAAAAAAATCATGGAACTAATCTTATTCAAATCATAATAGTCTTTACCAAATACTTCAATTTAAATGGTCTAAAACTTTAAAGTGGTTTCAACATAAACTCTAGATACAAAATAATTAGAACATGGAGATGGGTTTCTCAAAACCCATAAAAATAAATATTAGAAAAGTAGAGAGGAAAGGATTAAACCAAAATAGAGCAATGGCGTCGTTTCCGTTTTCACCCGTCTGATTTCCTCTTCCAAGATCTTTTTCTAATCCCTCAATCACCAGCCGTCAGACCTCACTAATCTCCTCCAGAAAAAACCAAATCAGACGCCAACCTCGAGTGTAAAAACTCTTTCTCGATCCTCTTCCTATCTCACCTCTTCTGCAACTGTCACAGTCTCTACTCAACAGTCTAACTTCTGTCTTATGTACAGAAACCCAACAAGCTCAAAGTCTACGTCTCCCCTACTTTTCTCTATCTGTTGTCAGCCCTTCTCTCCTATGCCTCAACTTCTCTCCATTGTCAACCTCTATTTCTCCCCTAGGCTTTTCAGCCGTCCTTCTTCTTCTCAGAACCCAAACGCAACCCTCTTCTTCTCTCCTACCTACCCTAGGTCTCTCCCCTCTCTTTCCACTCACCCTAGCCGCCTCTTAGGTCTTCCATCTCCCTAAGAAAACCTCTTCTCTCCCTTAATTTCCATCCACCTCTCTTCTTCCTCCATCTCACTTTCCTCTCTCCCCTAGGCTAGGTCTACCTACTTCTCTATATACCTAAACCTAAAAGCAAAGTCTAAAAGTAAAAGTCTTCTAAATGTACTCTTTTAATCAGCCGCTCTACTCACTCTCTTCTTTGTTCACGTGCTACAGCAACCAACAGACCCCACATGTGTTGTCAGACCTATTCCTTCTCTTGTTCACGTACCTCCAACCTTGGCTCGTGTCACTTTTTGTTCTCTTCGTTTTATATCTTTACCAACTTTTCAAAAGAAGAAGTTTGACCCTCCTCGGTCTTTGCGGTGCCCACCTGACAAGTCACTTGTCCATTCTTCAATTTGTTAAAAAGAAATGTCTACACAACTTTTCCCTCAGAACCTGACACAACCTCTCTCTCTATTCTTTCACCTCCCACCTTATGACATCACCGACCATTAATATCATTAGCACCATCTGAATCAATAACATCCATCCCACCATTAGCATCATCTTTTATGCCATCGGTAGCAATATTGCATACTTTAGCCTCAAATGTCATTTTAGCTCTTATTTAGTCGTTTATTTGTAACGTTGGGTTTTAAATAAATATATAACCTATTAAAATAATAAAAATAAATTATTAATACAAATTTAAGTACCAACAAATATAAATTAGGCGATAAATATGTATGTATTATGCCCTTATCAGTTTGCTTATATCCTTGCTGAGTGAATAAGGGAATTGTATCGTAGATAGTTGGCTCCTCGCTCAATCTCGATCCTATGCACTCGTGATGCCTATGGCTCCGCTCGCGAAGGTGGTGGAGGTGGTAAATCTCCTATGAACTCCCGAAGATTTCCCAGGCTCTATCAGGCGTAACACTAACCTTTGTATGTTCCTGCAATTGTTAGTAGCATGGCCATGAAACTTAGGTTATTCAAAAAATTGGTTGTTATACCTAGAGGGGGTGGTTCCACCCCTCTATTGTACGGATATGGAATGGCTTCGGATTTAGTCTCCTCAATGTGTCGTATGATAACTGTCAATAGTGCACTCAACTTTGGTAGCTTTAAGTCCTTGAACCTGGGAGCGTTTGGTCTCCACGCGTCAAATCTTTGATCATTGAGTCTGCCTCGGCGAGAAGGATGCTCCTATTGTCCCTGGAATCTACCAGCATTATTGCTCACCCAATTTCTATATTGCTGAATGACTTGCTGAGATGCTCGTTGTTGTTCTTCCCGATAGATATCTCTATAGTCCACTCGCGGTACATCACCTATTGCATTTGTAATTCGATGGGTATTCGTAGGGTTTCAGAAGATACTCTCCTTCGTTCTTGCAGGCTGCAAAGCTGCTTCTTTCTGTATTTCTTCCAAGGCAATGTACTCTTCTTGAAATTCCTGAAGCTCTTGCATGGTCAATGTGTTCTTGTGCTTGAATATGGCCATGTACAAAATATCAGTTAGAAACAACGCATTGACGAATCCCCGAACCAAGTTCGTTTCCGACTCGTGGCCCATGACCTCGCTACACAAAGTCCTCCATTTATTTACCATGCTTCGCAAGCTTTTTCCCACTCTTCGATTTAAGTTAAATACCTTTTCCACTCCCGGCCTCAAAAAGTTGTTATGCATGTAGTATGCGAGGAACACTTTCTCAAGCTCCTAAAATAACGTGATTGAATATTCTGGAAGAGAATCAAACCATTCCAGAGCCTCTCCCTTTTAGCTCGATGGAAGTACTTGCATATTACTTCATCATGATGTTCCCACTGCAGTAAAGATCGTTCATATGCCTTAATGTGTTGTATAGCATTCCCGGTTCCGTCGAAGATGCTTCCGAAGGTTGGCATCGCATATTTATGAGGCAAGGTTGCGTACAAGATGTCCACGTTGAAGGGTGACCGTCTTGCCTCTGTTATTGTATTCGTTAGTTGTTGCCCCTTTCCATTGTTCTGATATATTTGGATCATGGCTCGTATATTCTTTAATTCCTTTAAGACTTCTTGATTCGCATCCCTTTCCCTGGTCTTTTTTAACTGTCGTTCCATTTCCTCTCAACGTTTTCTAGCATCACGTTCGGCAGGACTTTCTTCGTGATTTCCACGCTGTTTTTGGGTTTGTTCCTTTCATCGATTTGTATGTGATGCTGACGATCCTGACTTCTCGTTAGGTTTCTCCTGCAACTTTTGATTTTCTTCAGCAAACTCCAAACTCTTTTGCTTAAGCATTTCTCGCTCCTGGGCCAATTTCTTCTTCGTTTCTCTTATTCTGACAAGCTTTGTTCATAACTCTTCTACTGTCATTTCTATTTCCTCATCTAATTTGTCACTATCATTGGATGCATGAGCTTCTAATTCCTCATCTTCTCCGCGATGAGTGCTCCTAACTAGACTTCTCCCTTCTTCCTCGGTACGATGCATTCCGCCTCCTACTATTTCATCAGTTTCATGTCCTGGATTCATTATGTGACTGCTCACTATCCTTGAGCTTTTTCTTGGGCTTACCTTATCCACTTTTTTTCTCATCTTTTTTCTCCCGAAGCCTTCACATTAAGAAAAATGGTTCTGATGTACTCTCTTAATGAGTTTTCACTAGTGGACCCTACGATTCATGATATTGAATGTAGATCCAATGTTTATGATTAGAATAACCAGATTTGTAAACCCTAGATCTGACAATCGACTCAAAAATATTAAATGTTTATTCTAAACCAATGATTGTTTTAACAGATCCCAGGCAGATCTCCGAGAAAAGACTTAACTGCCTGATTCAACCGTTTAAAGTACTGTTTTGATGAGAATGAAAATCTTTTGACGCAGACTTATCAAAAACTGAAAATCTTTTTCAAAGTACCTTGAAATCATAAAAAAACCCTTAATATTTAGGGGACTTATAACTTTAATGCAAACATAATATTGAAAATAGTTTTATATCCTTATGAAACCCAAAGTTTTAAAATTCTTATAAAATAACATACCATATCTATGATTTTATTTCGAAAATCTCGTCCTTATGTGCCCTTTTTCCTTAAGATTACTGCTTTTCTAGAGATTTTCCCTTAGAAGCTCATATCTCAAATCTCTTTCTCAAAACAACTAAGATCTAACTTTCTTTTTTCTTGATAAAGCTACAAAGACTCTAGATCTAAACTTTTTCTGCTAGAACCGAGTGTTAGAATGAGTTAAATTTTCATCTCCCTGTTTCTAGCGCCAAAATATAGTTGCAGGAAAACCAAAAACACACCCAAATGATTTTCCTAATCTATTCTCTATGGTTTCAGTTAAGATTTATGGTCCAAGTTCACACAATAATAGTAAATGATGAACACAAAGGACTTATGTGGTTCGGTACCTAGTACACCACCAACTTTTTTATTCGTAAACCTGTATGGAAAAAACTTATACACTATATACGTTCTGATACGAAATCTGTTTTCAAAATTGTAAGACAAGGACTCCTTTGGATGATCAATTAAGTCTTGTATGGTCCATATTTTAAAATCCAAAGTCTTGAAGGTTCAAGTACAAACTAGGTTGTCTATACCGAATTCAATCAAGACAAAGTCTTGTATGGTCTATATTTTAAAATCCAAACTCAACAAAAACAAGTCTTGTAAGATATTTACTATCAAGCTAAAAACTAAATAGGTTGATTAACGTATGTACTACTTGTGATATTTCAATTACGATGATAAAACAATATAATGCGGAAAAGAAATAACACTAGTCACCAGAAATTTTATTAACGAATAAACCCTGCAATCTAGCAGTAAAACCATGGGGCCTCGTCCAGTTTGAAGACCATATTGTATTAAGCCGCTAGAAACACTCCTACTATCTACTACCCTCCGATAAATCTATCTGCAGTCGTACTCCTTACGTCTTTTGGATCTCGTAAGACCCTATGCACTTGATTCCCCTAGCTGACGTCTTTTTCAGGCCTAGGAGATGCTCCACAATCCTTGGTGAATACTAATGCTACCCTGCATCTAACAAGACACCTATTTGATTTTCTTCAGATATTTTTCAATCAAGGTAATGGAAATCTATTTTTTTTGAGGGATCTCCAGGTAAAAAGTATATCAAGAATACCTAAAACAATTAGGGTTTAATCTCTTCAAAATTTTATAGAGATGCTTAATTGATTCTATCTCACAAGATTCATCTAAATTAAATTTAGATCATAATCTTGCGGAACTACAAGGTCAGAGTCGAAGAACTCCTTGTAGTTTTTATCAATATTATTGCTTAATCAATCGTTCTTAAATAGCCGTATAACAGAAGAGACGGACCTTTATAATAGACAAGAACTACAATGATCAAGATCAGATTCCAGACAACAAAGATCTATCAGGTAAAAGATAGTGTTACTCCACTTCACGAATCCCACGTGAATTCTTTAAAGTCGTAAGCTAATTATGTTTATCGAGGAAACTTAGGTCTTTGAAGGATAACTCATGCAGCAACTAGATGCACATCATGCAGGGATTGAGTATCTTAGTTGCAGAGAGTCCTCTATTTATAAGAATGAATAAGGCCATGTTTCTTACAGTTCAAGCAACTATTACTTGTATTCAAAGCAAGTTCGTGAACTAGGTTTTATATTTATGAATTATTTTGATCCCAAACAAACTTTAACTTCTTAATATAGAATAATTCCAAGGATGGAAATCATGTAAGCATGTAAGAAGTTTTCTTTGTAATACAAAGAAGAATGTGCACTCATCTATTTGTCGATTAAGGACCGTACACAAATAGTAGCTCACGTTTTAACCATATAGTCCGTAAACTTCAAGAAATATTGAAGTTCGGTTATAACACCCAAAATATGTGCAATTATAGCGAACTGAAAAACTTAGTTTGCAAACTGTAGAATTAGAGTATTCAAGAACATACCCAAAAGTGCACATTTTGTGAAATAGGAATATTAGTTCGCAAACTCATATACAAATTCACGAGTCATGAACATGAAGAACACAACCAGAATCGTTGGATACGATGGATCCACATCCAACGATTTTGGAAAAAATCAGGACTTTATTCACGAAAAGTTTGATTTCTACACATGGATCTATCACAAATGCTATTAAAAGAAAGGGTTTATAGAGATTTACCTTGTAGTTTGCTCCGGATGATGGGATTTTGTTTTTGGAAAAGTTAGGTTAGGGTTTTTAGATTTTTGAGTGAGAAAGGAAATGGAAAGTTTATTTTATTTACTTTTGTTTTTTATTTAGATTTTGTTTTATTTATACAAGGAAAGGTTTTTGTATTTGTATTTTGATTTAAATGTTAGGGGCAATTAATGAGTAGAGGGTAGTTTAGTAATTTTATAATAGATAAATAAATATATCTTATCCCACATTCTAGTTGGGAGCAAAATTTAGTAGGACCAAAATAATTCCTGTATGCCCTAATTTAACCAGGCAAAAAATGCTAGTATGGATGATTTTATCATCCATATGTTTGTGGAGTCAAAAGGGTACCCCTCAAATATGAAGAGGTTGCTATGGAGAGTCCAGCCGGTCATCTATGACCGGATACCCCATCTGAACATTAAGTTTCCGGATGTATTTTTCTTTTTTCTTTCTTTCTCATCGGTTTTTTTCTTTTGAATTGAAGTAATTAGGGACAGATATAAATGTTGCTAAATGAAGTTAAGGTTTTGTTCAATTTAGCAACATTTATAAACGTTACTAATTTAATAATTTGAAATCAACCAGATGGATTTTTTTTATTTTTTATCCACAGTGGGTTTTGATTCCACAAATTTCTAAAAGTCTACATATATATGGATACTCCTTTAAGTTATGGATGATTTTGAGTTGCCCTTGTGTCAATGATCAAATAGGCCCGTTTATCATCTTCAAGCCCCCCCACCCATAAATGAACGAGTGCTCCTCTAGAAGACGAGTTATTTTAATTACAAGCACCATGACATGGCAATACTTATAGCCGTTTTGTTTGAAAAAAATGTACTATCAGTACTCTCCTAGTCATTTGTATTTGAGAGGGTAATGTTGGTAAACAAGGGGATAAAAGAACATGGGAAAATAATATTCAAAATAGTGCGAACAAAAAAATAAAAATAAGACGACCATCTCCTAGCTAAAAATAAAAATAAGTAAAAAATTTGACGCAGTAAAGATGGATATGGTACATAACTACATACACTCACATCCTAGAGAATTATGACAACCCAAACTTTTCTCTGAAAATGAGTTTTTTAAGTGGGGAAAACTGCAGACTGTACCCTTTAAAATATCCAGTTTTCTCCAGCATCTCAATTTTTTCTATCCAACGTTCAAATTCTAGCTTCAAAACTTTGTGTTTCACGATCTTAGCTGATCCTTTTCAATAAAAAGACCCCTAAAGAAGAAGCATAATAGTTTGAACTTTGAACCCATTCAAAGACAAATTATAAAAACTTAACTCTTGACAGATAGATATCATGCATCTCTCGCAAAAGATAAATATCCCATGATCCAACAGTTACCGGGTCACAAATTTTTAACCATGCTGCAGATATAATGAGATGGTGTAAAAGTAGTGTAACAATATACAGATGCACAGTTAAGAGAACTGGATGGTGTAAAGAGAATGTAAGATTAAAACATATTGTGTCTTTCATAATTCTGAGTTCTATGTGCAACCTCAGAGATGAAACAACAAATCTTGCTCATATTATACAAAGCCAGCGGGTAGAAATCTACACAAAACTACCAAGGACAAAGTTTCCATTAAAATGACTCAGTAATTTCTCCTGATACTCGGTAACTTAGAAAAACACTACATCTCTGCAAGATTTATTCTAATTTGCTCTTGCAGTGTTGCTTACCTGTTGGTCCAATCCTATGTGCACTTCTACTTTCACCTTCCACAGAATTTCCCACTGATATTGTTCAGACTTTTTCGTTCACTTCTGATGCTGTTTTACTCATGTTTGGACAACAGTGAGAAAAAGTCATTACTCTAACGGAAGCCATGTTTACTTGCTACCGACTCTTGACCACATGTGAAGTCCGGCTGATCAGTGAACTCGACCGCAAGCTCATGGTTTAGAGCTTCAGTCTCTAATGTGATCTGTGTAGTATAAAACAAAATAAATCTGGTAAGTATCTGGCAACACAGGAAAGAAAGGAAAAATTAAACGGAAATAAACAATAAGAAAACATCATCCATAAAAGCTTCAATCCTCTCTTCGAGGGGAACATACTCGTGAATAATGATAAACCAACATACCACAACATTTTTCCCTTGTCGGAGGAGAGGAGCAGGAACATAGAGGCTACATTGTGGTCCAGCCAACTGTAAAATGATTTCAGGATCATTCAAATAAACATCAGAACTGAGACAGTCTAACGAAAATTTGATTACAATTAAACAAGGGTGTACTAGACTACTAGTCGTTCTTACCGGCCAAAATCTTCCTATATTAAAGTCATTCACAAATGCGATCCCTTTACCCCATCCACTGAAGGATATGAACGTGTCTGCAACTTCATCTGTTGAGTTAATTGTGAAATGACCTTCATAGAGCATTGGTCCTTTGGAGAGCAGCTCTGTAAAATTAAAGAGAAAAGTTATCATCCCATAATTATTGACGCGTTGGAAGATAGTGTTGGAACAATTGCTGATTTCACACCTGCACAACAAAAATTAAACACACAAAAAAGGTTACGGCTGAGTCACGACCAGGTCGCTTTCTTTAAGACGTTTGTGGCTCTGCCTCTTCTTTTGTGCTAGCAGTTCGATCTTCTTCACAACGCCCCCAGGATAAAACAGCCGAGAAAATCTCTTTTCAATCTCTCACGCACACAGTGGAGATTGAACACTTTCACTCTTTCTTTTTCTTATTGTTTTTTTTTTTCTTACTTGCTCAGAAAACCTTAGACTTTTTTTCTTCTTATTCTACTCACACAAAAAGAAAACTCTTCATCTATATCTTTTGTTTCTCAAAAGACAACTTTATTTCCAAAATTTTCAAATCAAACTTAATTGCGAATTTTTTGAAATTAATTCTAACTTAATTTCTGCAATTAAAAAACGATCAAAACGTAAACACAATTAAATGCGGATAAAAACTTAATTAAGGAAGTAAAACGTTTTTCAAAAAAAATCTTTTTCAAATTTCAAAAACTAAATTTGAATTTCAAGAGACCTCCCAAGACCCCAAGGCCCCGCTCCCGGAGTAATGTTATACACGGGTACGTGCACATATACACCCAATTGTAGGGGAGGGGGTTTGAACTTGTGACCTAACTTGGAAAGCCCAAAATCCTTTACCACTAGACTAGAGATTGTATGTTGAAATAAATATGAAAGAAAAATCTTTTAAACATATATCCCAACAGATAGTTATGCGGTCGTGAAATCGACTTTAGAATTGGAAACTTACCGAGATGATATTCTAAATTACTACGGGAAAATTCTTTTTCGGATGTGGAAGCGGCAACTCCAACAATGGGACTCTCTTTGAAAAGCTTAGATAGGTTCTGAAAAGAAAACGGAATCATCTTCCATCCGTGAAGAACTGAAACATCAAGAACGACATCAGATAATATCCCCTGAAAGAAAAAGATAAAAGAAAGATAAAAGAATCACTCTGCTGAACTTTGTGAGTTAGAAATTGCAGTTACAATCAAATTTACCTTCCTATCATACATATACGGGCCATAATTGAGACGTCCCATGTTTTCAACCTAGAATAATAGATAAACAAATACGTATTATATAGACATCTAAAATATTGAGTTAAACATCCCAAATGCCAAACTCTAATCCGTAAAATCAAGTTTCAAGAAATGAAAACTTTGAAGGTTAGATACCAGAATAGATAATCGGATTGTTGAACCACATCTAATACTAGGAATCTCGAGCGGTTCATTTGCCCATCTTTCAATTTTACCAACATATTTATTGATTCTTTCATCCAATGAACACGAAACATACACTTGTGCTCTGTCATGAACCTGGAATTAGTAAACGTTCCTTCAGCGATCTTAAAAAACTAGTAGATTCAACGGTTAACAGCAATGAAATATTTTTAGAATACAAACGTTATACCTTTGGTATGGAAAGAATGCTTCTATTTTTCTTGGCAGGATACTCTGACACATACAGTAAAAATCCAAAGATCTAGCATGCACATAAGAAGAAAATCACACTTCAGGTTCTTGAATTAATGAATTGTCAAAAATTTCCAGAAGACTAGCATGAAAATGGTAAGTGTTAACTGAATAAAATTCCAATATACCTGACCAACTGATTCCATAAAAACTGGATTTTCGGCTTCAACAGCATCCTTAGGATTTTTGGCTTCAACAACATCAAAAAAAGATGCAAACTTTTGTAATTTGACTTTTCCGTACCCTCTCTTTCCATTATTTGGAGGAATTCGCGGAACTGATATGGGTGAGTATTTCTTTATAACCTTACGCAAGGCTGAAATCATTACCGACAAATCATATATAGCATTATATGATTTGCAATCGCTAACATCAAACTTCGAGATATTATGATGGCTCTACTTCAGGTGAAGATCAAGTGTGAAGTAGGGAAAACACACCTTTAAACTTTGCGCTGTCACTATCACCCCATTCACTAATTGGAGCATCCTGCGAAATAAACAAGGACGTTGTTAGTGAACTCCCAACAAAAGACCATCTCAGCTCTCTGAAAAGTATTTTTTACATAATCATATGAAGTAATGTCTGGCTTGAAATCAGAATCATCGGAACCAGTGTTTGCACCATTAAGAAATCCGAAATTCGTTCCACCATGTACCATCTGAAAAGTAAAAGACCCCCATATCATTACAATATCACGAAGAAAATTACACTTTCCCGCCATAAAGTAGAACTGAGGAGAACACAATACATATAGTACTGCAGAACCATTCCGAGAGAGAATAGCTTCCAAGGCATTGGCTGTATACTGTGCATTTGTCACTGCAAGTTTCTCACCCCAGTGGGTTAGCCAACCCGTATAAAATTCCCTGAATAAACATGCACTGTGAGTATATTAAGATTCTCTAGCCAGCACCTGCTACAATAGAAAAGCAATACACTGACGTGGAGATAGGTGGTGATTTTCCTGGCTCATTGAACTCTTTCTGCAACTTAAATTTTGGCCAAGGATCATCACCAGTTGTGAAGTCAATAGCTATAAATCAACAATGAACCATATATTAATAATATACAATTCGAGAAACAAATACCCCAAAATGAAACCCTTGTATTTACCTGAAAAAACACTAGCTCCACGAATGGTTCCTTTCTCAAGAGTATCCCTTGAACCCCCATCTGTGGTATACCTTCAGAAGTACTGTTATTGTTAGCAGACTGACTAAAATCATACGAGAATATAACAAACACGGCGAGTCTTTGCCAAACAAAAAATTACTAGAGTTGACAGAATGTTACAAAATTATTTCGTCTCCAAGGTGTCGTCTGGCCAAACTAATAAGTTGATGGAGACAGTTTTTGTCATGTCCATATGAACCATACTCATTCTCGATCTGTGAAAATAATTTCTCTTTTCCATCAAAAACATAACCTTAAAGGTGATAAGAATAGATTGTTTTTGTCCTCCTTTCGTGAAACATAAAAATTTAAGTTTTAAGCTTTCAATGGTATATCATCTTGGTTGCAATCATGAGTTTTAGTAAGTTAAAGCTGAAGAAGAACCTTTACCTGGACCATAATAATAGGACCCCCATTGTTATAAAGAAGGGGTGCTATTTTGGGGAGCAAAACACCCCACCACTTCTCAACCTAGGATAGAGCACGACAGATGAGTTCAGACATCCTTTTCCAGAAACTAATTTATTAATTCAGCATAAGAAATGAAAATATACCAGATGAAGGAAAGCAGGATCCGATGATCTCAATTTGAAGGGTGGTTCTATAGAGAGCAACCAAGCAGGGAAACCTCCAAAATCCCATTCTACAACCAAACAATTTATCCAAACAGGATTATCAAACAAAAACTGACTGCATATTCGCACAACATCTAATAAATGGACGATGGACACAATATTGCCCACCAAATTTACACACACATGTCTTTAATCAGTATACACATTCAATCGGTTTCAGTTTACGCCTATAAGCATCGCATAAAGACGCTATACATACCATAAACCACATTATGTGACCAATAAAATTCTACATCTCTGTAAACACAGGGAAGTCAATGCTCACCTCCACATATGTAAGGACCAGGTCGAAGCATGACAAGGAACCCTAAATCTTGACAAAGCTTAAGAAATGATTCAATATCTGCAATACCCTCGAAAACCAATTCTCCAGGACTTGGTTCATGAAGATTCCAAGGTACATATGTTTGAATTGTATTCAATCCCAATGCCTTAGCTCTCAATAGCCTATCTTTCCAATACTAAAAAAAAACACATTTAACAACCATAGAAGTTCAAATGTACTGCATTTTTAGAATCTAATGTCATGTTTGATAGACATAGCTTTGAATTACCTCTGGAAGAATACGAAAATAATGCAAGTCACCACCAATGATTTGAAATTGATGACCATCTTTCAAGAACACATCGTTAGCAATTGCGAAGCTTCGAGTATCAACCTAGCAAGATATACATACATGCATGTAATTAAGAAAAGACTCAAATTTTGAACTCCCCCACTTGATTTTCTAAAACCCCAGGGTTTCTAGCTAGATTAAAATGAAACACTAAAATCTAATCACTAAAATTGATTGTTAAGTAGTCATTTGTTTTTCTGAAATTGAAGGAAAACAAGTGAGTTAGAGTCAGAGAGAGGGAGAGATGATACCTGAGAATTTGGAAACTCAGCAGAGGAGAACAAGGAGGGGAAAAAGACTTTAATCAAAGATGTTGACGACATGATGAGAATGTTTAGGAAGAAGAATTTAGCTGAGAGTACTTTCATGTCTGAAACTGAATTTAGTGAGCTTAGATGAACTGAATTGATAGAATATAAGTTAAAGATTACTTCCTATTTTTGATCAATAAAATCTAACTACCTTCTCCTATGTTTTGACTCTTTTAAGAGGAGTGAATTTGAAGTTAGTGATGTCACTACTTAATGATTATTTCATGGAGCGGTTAGATGGTTCGGGTCTTAGTCCAATCCGGACTGGTTAAAGGCAAACGTACAGTCTTTCTATGTCCAATGAGGAAAAACTCGGGGGATTTTTTTCTCAAAATGAGGTGTGAATGAATACCATGGACCAATTGGGATATACACTTTCAAACTAATAGTTCAATTAGATCTTTTACATTTAGGATTGCCAACGGTACTTAACAGAACACATATTGTATGGACAGAAAATCATCTCGCCACGTGGAAGCATCATAAGGCATAAATACGAAAAAAGTTATATTCGTGATGAACACTGAAAGAATCTGTGGTAACATAGGGATTTTTGTTTGCTCCATGAGATCAATACACGTGAAAAGCACTGACAAGAGATCAATGATCAAATTTGAATCAGGCAGTTATGTAATTAATTCGCGAGCAGAACGGTCAGATCAACAGTCTGCAGACTGATGGGACAGGTGGCGAGATATAACTAGACGAAGGACAGAGTGATAATGACGGTCTCAACGAGGATTATATGGCGAGTTGACCAGCGATGAAGATATCAGCGAAGATGAACCCTTAAGCAAGAAAGCTACCGTGAAGAAACCATGCGAAGGAATCAGGCAAGCTAAATGAGTTGTTTACCACTTTTGTAATTTGCCTATAAATAGGACTGAAAACAGTGTAAAGAGGAAAAACATTGGAGAGAGAGGCTGATAGAGAAAAAGACCGAGAGTTATCCTGTACTAGTCTGAGAGCTTGTAATCATCACCTTCCCATAGTAAAATTACTCCCGTGGACGTAGGTTTTAACACCGAACCACGTAACTCGCTTGTGTCCTTATATTTAACTCATTCGTATGTGAATCTTGATCTTAGAAGTTGACCATTACCACTGATAGTAACTTAGGATCTTGACTTAGGTGTGTAGTGGGATTTTCTGCAACTACATTTTGGCACTAGAAACAGGGATAGAAAGACTAGAAGATTTACCTTACCTAAATAGAGTTAGATCTTGGTTTTCCTAAAAAAAAAAATTGTAGTTTCTAAGAGCAAGTCTCTACAAAAACAGAGATTTAGGTGAAGAGAACTCATAAGTATTTTCGGTTTGAAGTATAAAAACACAGATTTTGTTTTAGCATTTCCAAAAACTTTGAGACTTTGGATTTTAAAGAGGTCAGTTGCTTATTTTCCAATTTGTGACTGCATAAAATTTGTAAGTCTTCGAAACCCTAAATTTTTTGCGTCAATGAGTACTTCTAGCTAGATTTAAGTATTGATTTTTGTTCTTGGTAAGTTTATATCAAAGAATTCAATTCTTTGAAAAGCGGTACCTTCAAAACAACTAATCGGTAGATATTAAGTCTTTTGTTGGAGATTTTTCTAGGATCTGTTAAGACAATCATTGGTTTTAAATAATAAAATTAAATATTTTTAGTTAAATGTCAGATCTATGGTTTAGGAATCGATTTATTATCATTATTATTATGGATCTGCATTCAACACAATGAATCGTAGGGTCCACTAGTGGTAAATCGCTGAAGAGTTCAACAAAATCATATGTTTATTGTGCAGAACCCTAATAAGAAAAGATGGTATCAAAGGCAAACAGAGATATGCAGAGAGAAACGAGAAAGAGTTTTAGAGTTAGAATCAGTAATATGGAGAACAACAGGGGAAGGGTCAACAACATGGATGAAACATTAATCGGAGGAGGAGAGCCTCGTGATAATGGGAGAAGGATGAGTCTGGTACGAAGAATTCAGGAAGAAGAAGATAATAGAGAAGAAGATTTTGCATCTAATGATAGCGATAAATATGATGATGAGCAAGAAATGACAGTAGAAGAGTTGAAGGCGAAGCTCGCCAAAATAAAAGAAGCGAAGAAGAAATTGGCTTAGGAGCGAGAACTTCTTAAGCAGAAAAACTTGGAGATGACAGAAGAGAATCAAAAATTACAAGAAGAAACTCCTAAGAAGTCAAGTTCATCGGTAGCACATACGGGTAGGAAAAAAGAACAACCACCAAAGAAACAAAGGGGGGATCATGGATAAAGTCCCGAGGAATGTGATACGAGAAAGAGTCAAAAGAAAATGGAACGACAGCTCAAAAAGACCAAGGAAACGGCTGCGAATCAAGAAGTTTTAAAGGAATTGAAAAATATGAGAGCCATGATTCAGAGTTATCAGAACGATGGGAAAGGGCATCAGTTAACAGATACAATAGCAGAAGCGAAGCAGTCACCCTTCAGTGTGGACATCTTGTACACGGCATTGCCTCCAAAGTGTATGATACCAACCTTCTGAAATATCTTCGACGGAACATGAAGCGCAATACAACATGTTAAAGCATATCAGCGATCGCTATTACAATGGAGCATCATGACGAAGTTATGTGCAAATAATATCCATCAAGTTTGAAAGGCGAAGCACTGGCTTGGTTCAATTCTCTCCCGAAGTATTTTATTCCATCCTTTCATGACCTTGAAAAGGTTTTTCTCGCAGCCTATATGCACAACAATCTATTGAGGCCGGGTGTAGAAAAAAATTTCAGTTTAAAGAGAAGAGTAGGGGAAAGCTTACGAAGCTTGGTAAACATATGGAGGACTTTATGTAGCAAAGTCATGGATCATGAGACAGATACGAACCTAGTTCGTAGATTCATCAATGCTTTATTCGTGACCAATTTGTTGTACATGGCCATATTTAAGCACAAGATTATGTTGACTATGCAAGAACTCCGAGAATATCAAGAAGAATACATCGCTCTAGAAGAAATATAGAAAGAGGCAGCTTCGCAACCCACCGTGACGAAGGAATTTTCTGAAATCCTGCGAACGTTCAATGAGCCACAAATGTAGGACGAGTATATTATCGAGACATCTATCAGGAACCACCAGCGAGCACCCAGACGAGATATGTTTCCAAGCAAAAATTGGGCGATATTTTTTTCAAAAGGGATACATTAAAACCTTCCCAGTTAGGGTCAGGTGATATACTTTTCTTCCATTTATACCATTGTAACGCCTTCCTCACAACGTTCACACCCGCCACCTTCACTTTTCTTCCTGGAGGTTTTCATAGAATTCAAAATACAATTCATCACGATTAAACCAAACTTCAGGATCAGTATCTTTGAACCGCGGAAAGATCACCTTTCCATCATTCTTAAGCGTGTTACGAGGTCCACTGGTTGATATCGAAACTTTCTCCAACTATTTCGCCAGTCGATTGTTTTATGTAGCTATCGCAGTAACTTGAGTTGTTAATTGTTCCATAAATTTTCGTTTTGCTTGTCGAGTTTTGACCATACAAGGAACGAAACACTTTATACCAACATGATAAGAACAGAATTTTTATCACGTCGACCAACCGAAGCGATTTCTATTGCAATCAACAAAGAATGAACTAATAAATAGAATTTATGATTCCTAATAAGACTTTTAAACCTATTCCTAAAGCTATTAGACTCCTTATGAATTAAAATCTCTTACGAGAAAAACCTTCCAAATAATCCTAAAGACTGAAACAGAAACGAATTTCTAATTTTCAGTGACAAGTCTTCCCAATACTATGACAAAAGTTTATGCTTCATCATACAGTCTTGTTTCCCATGAAAGAATTTTGTTCTATCACAAAGCTTGCCTCAGGGTAGTCCCTGTGTGAATGTTTTGCCAAATTTATACTTCCGTCTTACCGGATCCATCCATCCACCTGTACCAGCGGCGGAGTGGATGCGAATGATAATGTGAATCTGTTATGTGGGGAAGATTGGATGGGGACTCCACCAAATCCATTAAATCATATCCGCTGCTCACCCCTTCTTTGGGCCTTATTTCAACTCCATGACCCTATTAGAAGTAGGTAACGCTTGTCACATCTTATATCAGTAAATAGATAGGCCCATTTATTATCTTCAAGCCCCACCCATAAATGAACGAGTGCTCCTCTAGAAGACGAGTTATTTTAATTACAAGCACCATGACATGGCAATACTTATAGCCGTTTTGTTTGAAAAAAGGGTGCTACTCTTACTCTCCTAGTAATTTGTATTGAGAGGGTATTGTTGGTAAACAAGGGGATAATAAAAACGTGGCAAAATAATATTCAAAAATGTTGGGAACAAAAAAGAAAAATAAGAAGACCATCTCCTTTGACACCTTTTCAATTGAATTCACTCTCCTAGAATTCCTCTCAAAACCAAAGACTCTTGACTCATCATTTAATAACTCTAAAATAATAATATTGGCTGCTTAATCTCTTTCCAAGACCAAATAAAATATCACCTCCAACTTTTCAACATCCTTCTTAAATATTCCTGTTTTATACATATAGAGGTAGGGTTATAAACTAGAACCAGAAGACTTAGCATAGAATTGGTTGGCTCTTCCTCTTGGACTGAGCCCACTTTGGCTCACCAGCACTTTAAAAACTATATATCTCTCTCCCAAGATTCGCTCGTTTCTTCAATATAAATCATTCTAGACCTTTTCCTCTCATCACTTCAACTGTATGTTAAAAAATATAGTACAGTATAACTTTGTAGACCTGGTGATGAAGATGACTGAAAACCACATATAAATAGCAGGTAGATTCAAAAATGCAATAAAGAATAAGGACTAAGGGTTTTAAGGTAGCTAGTGTGTGGTATGGACTCGGTCTTCTACCTAGATGAAGAAGCCCGTACTCGTTTTCTACAAAACTTAGCTCAATCTCTTAGTTGCACTTATATATGTTTATGGTCTTATTATCCTCTTCCTTCAAAGTAAGATTAATTGTTTCCTTCCTCCGATCTGATTCATTTATCTTGAGCTTATATTTTGTATCGTTGATCTTGTTATAGTACTAAGTGATTTCATGGTGTATGATCAATAGCTATTTATTCTCAACAAATGGAGTTCTCAACTATAATGCAATAGTACAACAGCCAGATAGTTCTTCATCAGCATCAATATCATCTAAACCTCTAATTCAAACCCTTTTAGACGCTTACCGTAGCACGCCACTCATCATACAAAACGGGTACGTATGATTTGCCACTTACCAATAATTTAACAACACTTTCCTTCTGTTCGAATATATTTCGTTTTGATGATTTTATGTGGTAGTAAATTTTCATATGTCTTTATTAGATTGGTTCCGGGACTTGCTTTCGTAGAAGGTATACCGTATTTAGAATTCAAGGGATTAGAGCTTCTTAATCGAGCTTCGACCGGTAATCAACGGCAGTTTTATCAGGTAATTACAAGCAATGAGCTATATATATCCACTTACCAACCAATAATCGAATTATAGGGTGTGTATTATTGTTTAAGTATTAATGAGTTACTAATAAAATTATTTCTTGATGTTGTTCATGGCAGGAATCGCGGATTAAGGTCTGTGTTTTCATAATTTTTGTTTAAATACATTGATGCGCATGTACTACTAAACAAACCTTCATGTGCTCAAGAAAATCAAACAAAACCCCTGGCTGAAGTATTTTTATGTGACGACGTACAGTTGGTCGCATTCCTAGGTTGCAAAAGTGGCGAATTAGAAATCGGAATGTCCAACCTAGAACAGGTAATTAAGAATCAAAATATCAGGTAGCACATTTTTCTTTCTGTGAAGAAGTACACATCATTTTGTTTTTTTTTTATTTTTATGAACTGTTGAGGTCATAATCTAGCTTTATTAAATGATCTTTTGAGCAGTCGAAAAACATCGAAATGGAGATGATGAATTGGTTTCCTGATGATTTCATTGCACATCAGTCTAAACTTGTAAGAGACCAGCAAATACAGCTTCCTCGCCGAATCGATCAAAGTTGGCATTCGTCATCGTCTTCTTCATTAAAATCACTAGTGAGCAGTCCTGAGTACTCACCACTTCTGTTTAATGCACCCAATGCTTTTCTCCCACCGGAATACAGTAAAGAAGCAACTCCAGCTGATCATCAAACTAGCAGACCTGATCCGGTCTCAGCTCAATCCATCGATCAACAAATAGAGCATGCTAATAACATAATCGGAAACATTCAATTTCCGAATCCGGAGAACGTCGATGCAGCACTGACTAAAGCCATGCTAGCCGTTTTGTCTTCATCACCAGCGTCATCTTCTTCTTCTCATCAACACCAACACCAACAAACTCAAGCCTATGGTTATCATTTAAGTCAAGAAATGGGAGCTTTCAGAAGATATATACCCGAAGACAATCTACTAGCACTTGCCAATAATAAACTAAAATCCAATTACGGAGGACAAAATATGCTTAAGCGAGCAATTATCGTTTACAAAAACATGCACATGAGGAAGCGGATAATGGAAGAACAACTCGCGCAAGGATATCGTCCAACAAGTTCACAATTGCATCATAAAATGTCAGAACGTAAGCGGCGAGAGAAACTTAACGATAGCTTTCTTGCATTGAAATCACTTCTACCTCCAGGTTCCAAGGTACGTAACTTATCATGTTGTGCAATGTACATAAGTAGCAGTATGCGATTAAATGTATATACGCGGCCATATTAATTAGTTAATGTCGACTTTGTTTTGGCAGAAAGATAAGGTATCATTGCTGTCAACTACAAGAGATTACTTGGCTACTCTGAAAGATGAAATCAAAGAGCTCAAGCGAAGAAATCGTTTTCTTGAGGCCCAACTTGCACCTCCAACTAGGCCTACGCCTATAACAAGCGGTAGTGATCCAGAAATGGGTGCAGCTAGCACTTCTTCCGATAGTCTGGTTGATATTCAGATAACCCAAGCGTCAGAACCATCAATATCGTCAGAAGAACGAGAAATCAATTTGCAAGTTAGTGTGAGTTCAGGAGATTGTGATTTTATGAGTTTAATTAGACGTCTACTTGATTTCTTAAACCAAGCTGATGATGTAAGCTTGGAGTTCATGGAAGGAAACACTATACCATCACAAGTGCCAAATTCTTCCTACAGAGTAGTCTTTAGACTGAAAATCAAGGTATAATTAGTTTAATTTTGAAATAAAATATATTGTTTTAGATATATATAGAAAGTGAATAGTTTAATCTTTTGTTGTTTCAAAAAAAAAATAATCTAAAACTAGTTTAATTTTTTGTTGTTTCAAAATGAAAATAAAAAAAATAATTCTAAAACTGATCGCGATATTTTTTTATTAACAAATTTGAATATTTACGTTTTTCGTTTTTTTTTTCTTTATTTTAAGCATTGAATATCTATGTATTTTACTAGCACTTAGTGGATACATTTTTATTTATTTTTAGTCTAGTTTTCTTTCTCTAATTGAAGTGTTTCAGAATAGATTTATTATGAACCATTCAAAGAAAAAAAAACAATCTATTTTATCCGTTTCTAAAATAATTATTATTAATTACTTCTGATTAAATTGGGTATAAATGGAATTCTTTTTTTCCAAAAATACAAAAGGACTTTGTAACTGATCTATCCTAAACTGAACTGTTTGCCTTTGTTTTTAAAATCATTGCAATTCATTACTTCTCAATAAAACAGAAAATTGCTTCAAAATAGTACTAAATGGATTTTTACATACCTCAATTTCACATCATCGATTAATTTATTTTTTATTTTTATATATATATATTCTTTTAAAATATTGTATTTTTTAAAATATTTCATAAGTCCTGAGCTATTTAAAAAAACCTTTCTATCTTTTTAATCTTTGAAATCATTACAATTCATCACTCTAGATTCTTCTGACTTAAGCTTCTATAAGTATAAAAACTGGCTTAAAGCCAAATCACCTTTTAAAAAACGATTGAAAATCCATCAAGTGTTTGATTTTCTATTAAGCAATCACTTTATAATATTTTTACCTAATTAAATTGCACGTGTACTATAATATCAGGCTAGCCAGCAGCATATATTTGAAGAGTCCGCCTTCAAAGAAGTACTTAGAAGAATTATTGGTGATGTGACAAAGTAACTTTTGGATTATGGACCTTACAATATTTGTTCTTTTCATCACACTTGGAAGAGCCACTCAAAGAGCAGAGATAGAACGTACGTACTAGCAAGAAGAGGAGGAATAGATAAAACAAACAAACAAACAATATAGTACTCCCACCTTGCCAACTAGTGATAGCATCAAATAGATTCAAGACCCACATATTTTATGTCTTTGAGCACCACATATATATCCATTCTGTCATCTTATACTGTTCTTGATTCTTGGTCTTTCGTTGTTAGGACTTGTGTTTAGTTGGAGGAAGTTAAAACCAAAACCTTAAGAAACCCAACCAGCCAATGAAGCTTCACGGCATTACAGTACGAGTTAAACCAGCTGGTTCAAAGATGGATGGCCTTTGATGCTCTTTGTTACCTACCATATATATATATATATTGTCGTTTGTACGTTGCTGATACATGATTTAACTCAAAATTTTCAGGATTTGGTCCACCTAATTATTAGTATGAATTAGTACTACTGTAGTCCTCCTATTTTAACACGTCATTTTCAATGTTCCACGGAATTATTTTTGTGTTATTCTGAGGTATATTCTTGAGACTAGTCTATGGTCAGAGTTGATGATATTTTTATGAAAACACTAAACGTGGATTAATTTTTATGGTCTAATTATAGACCAATAAAATCCAGCTATTCAAAACTCTTTTGAAGGTTCCATTTAAATCTTAAACCTCTATCCTTTATTAGTTCCAGTGGTGGAGGGGATTGATTCACATTTGAACTATCCCCTTGGTCCACCCCTAGATGGATCGATATTTTTATATGTTGTTCGAGTAGTGGATAATCCAAAAATACACGTAAATATATTTCCGGTTGTGGATTACTTTATGTATTTTCATATATATTTGCCTCCATCAAATCATGATATTTAATAAAATCTTTTAATATTAGTAATTCCGAATCGGGAAATACCCTTAAAATAGAGATAGAGATATTTATATCTCTTTATTTATGCTTTAGAAAAAAATCTCTTTATTTAGGCTAAGTCTATCGATCATTAAATTTAAGATTCATCATCCTTTCCATGTAAGTTTAAATAGTAAAATTCGTCTAATGGTTTGACGAATCTACGTCGAATGATTTGGCAAAAACAATGGAGACGGTAGATCACCAATTAATCTCTCCATCTGATGACTCAAATTTCTCAGTGCCAAATGATTGAGTAAAGCAGTGAAATGTTTCCAATCTAAATAGTCGAGCACTTAAAAATTGATTCAACTTTACGTACGAGCATTTGCTTGAAGCACAACTTGAATGACCATCTTATATGACAGTTTCCAACTTAATAACCATTGGAGTTAGTCTCATGCAAGGTTTGAAAAACGGGTCAGAGTGGTCGTGGCCGTGATAACACGTTTTGATGGGTATGAATACGTTTAAGGTCAATAACTTGTGTTTTTTTTAAATAAAATGCGTTATATAGATAAAAAAAATCATTTTTCTTATGTTATTACCATTTTAACGGGCGTCATAACAGTTAAATAGAAAAAAGAAGAATTATGATTTTAATTTCCAATCTACCGATTATAACATGCGTGAAAATAATTATAACAGATGTAATAACATTGTTCAAACATTTTTTATTTTTTATTATTTTATTTTAAGGTTTTAATTGTAATTTTTAATCTTTAATTTTAGAAATAAAAACTTGGGTAAGAAAATATTTTATATTTCTTTTATCTAAAAAGCGGTTAAAACGGGTGTGAAATCGGAGAAAATAGTCTTAAAAACTCACACTAAAACATTATTTAAAAGAAACAAAAAACGTAAAATTAAGTTTTAGAAAAAAGATTATAACATGCATGAAAACGATTATACCTTGCCTAAATAATATTGTTGTTTCCTATTTATAAGCGTTACATAGACGAAAGTATCGATGACCACTTCACAGACACGCTACATAGACGTATCCGTTTTAATGACCGTTTTCTTGGAAAAACAATTGTTTTCTCGGAAAAACGACCGTTTTTATGTGCCTAAATATTTATACAACTGTGTCATAGGGTCTATTACGGTAATTTAGCAAAATCTATTGACGGAGGTGTCCCCAACGATTTGGTCAGATGAGAATACCCGGTCAGTTAAGCAAAGGGAAACCACGGGCATTCCAAAGTTTACGAGAAGCTGATTTAACTTTAAACTTGTTTATTATTTTAACATTGATTTCTTTTAACAAAGTTGGAGATTTACTTCGTATTGTGAGTAAGAAAACTTCTAGAAATCCAGAACTTTCGACTCTAAAAAAATAAAATAAAAAAAATAATTAACTTCTGTAGTTGGATTGGGTCATGGAGGTAAAATTTGAAATTGGATGGAAGGAAGGAAGGAAGGAGGAAGTTGATCATAGTAACTAGAAAAACGCCAAAGCTAGATCTTCAACTGTAATCGTAATCGTATCTTGCTCCTTACCCTCTTTTTGCACACAACTTTGGCGGCTATAAGGAAAACAATATCCACGTAACATGATGAATATCTAGATATAACTCGATCAAACTCAAGGAAATGCTTCAAAAAAAATAAAAAATTCTAAGGAAATAACCAAATATAAGGAGTGCTGCTGCTTCGAGGAAGTTTAACGAGTGTTTGTTTAAACCTAACATGATAGTGAGAGCTGCATAACAAACAGCAAGCCTTTTGGAACTTTATGTTACGGGCTGCTGTGTGAGGCCAGTCGAGTTTCTTGATAATAGTCAAGAAAAAATATACTACTTCCAGTCTCAAATCAGTGGCCGACCTAGAATTTTTTTTAAAAGGGGTCAAAGATGTTAATTTGGGTACCAATGGGGTTAAAGATGTAAATTTTTAGTTAATTAGTACATAAGCGTTAAAATTAAATGGGTCTGCTGAGCCCCACTTAACCCCTTATGGGTCCGCCTCTATCTCAAATACTATTTTAAGTTGGTTAAGTTAGACCTATAAAAATTATTTTGACTCTACCACTAAAAGATAAAATAGGATCATTATAAGAATCCTATCAATGCCCCCTTATCCAACTATGACTAATATATTTAATTAGTGTTAATCATTGATTTAATGTTTAGATTAATAAAATATAATTTTATTTAATTAATTAAATTAACTTTATTTTTATTTTTATTTATTTTAAACTTTATTTTTGTTTTTTTAAACTAGAATCGGTGGATAAGTGCAATTATATCCATCGATTCTGGGCAAAAAAAATTACAAAAAACTTTTGAATTTTTTTATAGAAGTGACACACGTGGGGAAACTTATCCACCGACTCTGAGCAACATTTGAATTTGAGTTTTTTAGAATCGACACACATGGAGAACCTTATCCACCGATTCTGGTCAAATAAATTTATAGAAAACCTTTTGAATTTGAGTTTTTTCGAATCGGCATACGTGGAGAACCTTATCTACCGATTCTGGGTAAAAAAAAATTAACAAAAAAACTATCGCTTTTGGGTTTTCTTTAACAATCGGTCGATACGAATGTCAATATCAACCGATCCTAGAGTGATATTTTTTAAAATCGGTTGATATGAGCATTCATATACATCGATTCTTCATGTTCTTCGTCAATGAAGAACATCAAATCAGAATCGACATACGTGTGTCATCGTATCCACCGATTTTAGTTTGATTTTTTTTTAAATCAAAATTCAAATGTTTTCCAAAAAAAATTAGTTTGGTTTTCTTTATTCACTTTTTAATCGAGTTTGAGAGATATAGGAATAAACCAAATTTTTTTTTTAAAAACATAATAAAAAAATAATTTAAAAAGTAAGAAAAAGGTTTTTTTAAAAGATAATAATTTTAAAATAATAATAATAATTAATTAATTGAATAATTACATAAATAAATAAATAAAAATATTTGGTATTTGGAATAAGGATAGAAATATAAATCAAATTAGTGAGGGTAACTTAGTACTTTCAAATTTGGTATTTAAATAAGGATGCCTTGATATGATTTTTATAATGATCCTATTTTATCTTTTGGTATAGGGCCAAAATAATTTTCATAGACCCCAATTTAACCAGATACTTTAACTTTTTTATTTTTATGTAAAAATATGTCAAACTGAAAAAGTGAAAGTATCACTTTTTTAGAGATGGAAAAGTGAAATAAAAATAGTTGATGAACAGAAAAAGCGTTAAATAGGTAAATTTGTTGTACGGTGAAATAAAAATGACAAAATATCCACTTGATAGTCGATTGTTGGCCGGTGGCGATGACCATAGTTCATTTCACAAGTTATCAATCTCCGTTCAGCTGAACAAATTTTCCGTTCAATAATTATTATGGCGTCACGGTATATTACTAAAACATATGGAAATGTCACTTTGCGCTCACTTTGTCAGGAATTGATATTAAGGGGGTTAAAAAAAAATAAACATATTAAAATTTAGTAGACTAAATACTAAATTAAAGATGGACTAGATATATAATACTCCCTCCGTTTTAGGAAAAGAGTTACTTTCTTTTTAAAATTTTGTTCCAACAAAAGAGTTACTTTCATTTTCAATATAACAAATTTTTAAAACTACCCTTATTATTTTAAGAAATGTTATTATTCTCATTATAAAGATATATGTAGTGTTAAACTTTTTATTAGGATAAATTTGAAAATAAATTTCAAAAATTATTCTCTCTCGTTTTACCTTAATAATTGTATAAATAGGAAAAATAATTTTTTTCCTAAAATGAAGGGAGTATAAAATAACACTATAGATGATAATATGGTTATAAGGATTTTAGGGCGCTACAGCCATGTTAGTCAACCGCTGGCTCCCCCCTGCTTTTGAGTCATACTAATTTATTTTTCTTTCGAGCAAGAACTTTCGAGTCATATCTGTCCGTGCAAGAAAACATAAAGAATATTTGAACATGTGTAGATTAGTGACTGGTATCGCTAGTATTCCAACTCTCTAGTAAAAACATTCTGGTCTAGTCTAGTTTGGAGGATGACATGACAATGATTAGTATAATAATTAAACATGTTTTATTACCAAAATCCAATCCATTCAACACAAGAAAACCCAGAGTTAATTTTCTAGGGATTAAGATATTTTTGGACTTCAAAAATGGAGAACTCCAATGTTAATTCAATGTAAGAATTGGCTTATACAAATATACGTATATATTAATTTGATGGTTGAAAAAACAAAAAAGTAAAATAAATATCTAAGATAGTCAATCCAAAATAACCGAAGAAGACAGTCAAGGTCAAGCCATCCATTTCCTAGTGGGGAACTTTTAGCCAGATTTTGGAACAGATGAAATGAACTCATTGATTAAGGACCAAGTTATTTTCATGAACAAGGACCCATCGCAGGAAATATGACTAGAAATGGTCCCATAATCATATCATCTGGCAAGAAAATATACTGGAAATTTCCAGGAACTTCAATCCAAATGCAAGTTGAGACATTTTACGCGATCCATAATATCTCAATCTGAGCTTGTGCTTCTACTCTTATGTAATAATCATCACCAAACTAGCTATCACCTTTCAATTCATTTCAACATGTGCATATATTTGCATTATGCGGTCAGCCAAATTGAGACATCGTTCATATTAACTATCTGCCAATTTCCAGGAATTTTAGTTCAACCAAGTTGGGACATTATCTCAAAATCACCTTTTGGTTCTATTCAAATGTCATAATCATCAATAAGCTATCACCTCTCAATCCAATCCAACATGTGCGCATATATGCAATTTGCGGTCAGACAAATTGAGACATCGTTCATATTCACTGATTGTGAAAGTATCATCTTCTTATTCAATGCAACATGTGCGAATATGCATCTGTCGTCTACCAAATTTGGATAGTACTTCATACTTTTCTGTATAGAGTCTAAAGTCAAGTGGAAATTTTAGGTGGATTAGGTGATAGCTCTGAAATTGGTCACAATATGTGATTTTGAATGATAGACAAGACGCGAAGAATATTGTGTTCAATACGGAAAGAAATAACCTAAAAGAGAAAGCATGATGCATTGCACTGTAGAGTGAAATATCTGATGAATTTGCTAAAAGCTTTCGTATAATCTTAATATTACACTAAATTATAACGTTAAATATTTCTGCACTCTGTGCTCGCTTCTGAACGTATGCAAGCATGTCAACATGAACGGAATCCTTAACCGGAAACAGGCAAAACTTAATAGTTTCTGACCTAATCCCAATGGTGAAACCTGTTAAGGACTCAAGGGGGTACATAATATTAGCAGCACCTAGAGTGTTATGTAGCACCACCATTTGTCACATCATTAGCAGAACATATGCTATTACATAAATTAGTCCTCTAAGAATAAACACAAACGATGAGAGTTTGCATCCCAGTAGAAAAGCTGCCTGTAACTAGGATATCATCAACACAAATGAGAACATAGAGAGCAGAAGTAGAGGACACCTTGTAGAGTAAAGAAGTATCAGTCTTGGAAGAAAATAAGAAATTGACTTAATCTTTCAAACCAAGTCCTAGGAGCCTGCTTAAGACCATATAATGACTTCTTTAAAGCAAAAATATGAGTGGGATTTTGCTTATCCACAAAGCTAGGTGGTTGCTGCATATACACCTCTTCATTGAGAAAGCCATGTAGAAAGGCATTTTTAACATCCAGCTGCCTGATAGACCAGCCTTAAACAAAGCAATAGACAACATAAGTATGATAGTGGTTGGCTTAACCACAAGACTAAATGTATCTTGGTAGTCAATACCTTCAACTTGATTGAACCACTTAGCAACTAGTCTTGCTTTACATCTCTCAAAAGAACCATCTGCATTCTTTTTAACTCTTAAAACCCACTTACAACCCACAACATTCACAACAGATACATAAGGTACATAATTCCATGTACCATTTTCTATTAAGGCATCAATCTCTTCACACATGGATGTTCTCCAAACTCACAGCTTATTTGCCTCAGCAAATATAGTAGGAGTCTCCATGGCTTCAGCAGAAATAGCAGTAAAAAATTTTGGTTTATAAATGCCATATTTACTCCTGGTCTGCATAGGATGAGTAACAACTGGAAGTTCAAGATAAATTACAGGGTCACAAAGTGGGGGTACTGGAGATGGGATATCTGGAGGTGGTGAAGCTGGAAGTGGAGTTGGTGGATATGGTGGAGGTTGAGTAGGATGATTGGAAGAAAGTATAGGAGAAACAAAGGATTTGGTAGTAGTAGATGGTATGACAGACAATGATTCAGTTTCATCAAAGACAACATTTTTGGAGATGACTAGTTATTTTTTAAAGGATTGAGGCATCTATCTATAGCCTTTATGCAGATGACTATATCCCAAGAAAAGACATTTAATAGATCTATTTTCTAGTTTATGCTTATTGTAGGGCCTAATGCAAGAATAGCAGGCACAACCAAAAATCTTCAAAAAGTTATAATTTAGAGACATGAAAAAAAAAGATTCTAAAGGAGTAGAATTACCTGTAACTGGTGTAGGCAGTATGTTTATCAAATAATTTGTTGTCTCAAAGGCATATGACCAGTAAGAAGAAGGCATAGAAGCATGATTCAACAAAGCAAGACCAGTTTCAACAATATGTTTATGCTTCTTTTCAGCTTTTCCATTTTTTTGGTGCTCATGAGGACAACTGACTCTATGAAGAACACAACAATTTGAAAGAAAAGTGGAAACATTTCTACATTCACCTCCCCAATCAGTTTGCAATATTTTAATAGGTCTACCAAAATAAAGTTCAACATGAGTTTTGAAGTCTGAAAAGTGGAGAAAACTTATGATTTATAAGCAAGTGGATACAACCATGTGAACGTATTAAAAGTGTCAATGAAACTTACATAGTATTTGAAACCATTCACAGATTGTACTGGAGAACACCACACATCAGAACTATGAAAAGGTAATGAATGTGAATTGCTAACTGACAATCACTACAAATAGAAGAATTCAAATGCAATGAAATTGAGGCATCCACAACTGGCAGAACATGCTTTAAAGTCATATTGGCAGGATGTCCAAGTCTTTTATGCCAATCAGAAGAGCCATCAATACTCACAAAAGCTTGAAATGAAGGGGAGTTGAAGTTGAGATCATAGAGGCCATCCTTAACACTTCCTTGAAGTAACTCCTTGTGTGTTTGAATATCCTTAACACAGAAATGAGAAGGATGAAATTCAAAATAACAATGATTGTCTCTTGTGAATTGAAGAACAAATAAAAGCTTTCTAGAGATATCAAGTACATGTAGCACATTATTCATAAGAAAATTAGAACTTCCAAAAGTAAAATGAGAATTACTAATATGGTTGATAGGTAAACCAGCTTCATTGCCAACTTTCACTTGATCAGTACCTTGATACTCTGTGTAAGTTGAGATTGCTCAGACCATTAGTAATATGGTGAGTGGTACCAGAATCAGGTGCCCAACCCTCACCTCCAGCAGAAGAAGCAGAATAATCATCAGCATAAACAGCATATGCTTCTGGATCTGAGTTCCAAAAATTATCTGAATAATCATCAAAGTAATAATCATCAAACTGAGTATAGTGAGCCTGGGATGATCAGAAAAACCTCTATTGTACCGGAATCTGCAGTCGGAAGCAGTATGACCAGATCTTGTACAGATTTGACAGATAATTGATGCTTGTGAAGAAGGAAACAAATTGTGTTGTCTACCACCATAGTTACTACGATAACCACCACGATCGGAACGTCCTCCATAAAAATTTCCATAAGCACCACCACCATGAGCTCTAAAATTGGAAAAATTTCTACCACCACCACAAGCTCGAAAGTTAAATCCATTAGCAGAATTGCCTGAATGCATATCAGAAAAACACCAAGGAGGTGGGTTGAATATTTGAAGAACACCAAGGAGATCAAAAAGATCTAGAAAAGTTGTTAGATGTGTTAAATTGTGAAAATGGTGAAGAAATAATCAAGAACAAGCTCGTCGGAAATCTCCTGTCGGTGTGATAAACGGTGCTCCGATGACCATGTGAGAAAAAGAAGACTAGATTCATGATGGGTTTAGGCTGTATTTTATTTCCCCTAACGCAATTTATATTTATGTGATGATTTGATGTTACCAGAAACCTAACTATGGTGATGAAGATGAAAAACTTCAGGCTCTTTGTGCTGTTGTTGCCGACGTGAGATGGAAATTATACAAACAAGAAGATGAGAGTGGAGTTGATGTGTTGTTCGTTTTGAAAGAAAGAATGATTCAAGTCTGGGTATAGGTTTCGAATTAGGCAGAATGGATAGATGGGCAGTAAAGAACAAGAATGGGTTTTTGGGTTTGAGTCAGTTGATGGTTAAGGGACAAAAAAGAAGAGAAAACGCTGGGGAATGTTTAAGATAAATTGCAGGGAAGAATGATCTGAATTTGGGCCGGAAATCATCCAAATTATGGTTTAAATTTTAGGTTTTTTTGCATATAGATTTGTTAATTTGTGGTTTTCTGAAATTATAACCTTTTAATATGAATGACATCTATTAGTATGGCTAGTTTATTGGAATTTTTTCTCTCTAACTTTGTTGCTGATGCTAGAGTTCATAACTGGTATAATTAGGTTGAAGATGATGAAAGAAGACCACTAATGGTAGCAGGTGCTCTGCACATGCTGTGAGTCACGAGTTGAGCACACAATGACTCATTGTTCTAACTAGGCCTTATTCACACGATTCAAGGGCTTTAACGTCTTTTCCAATAGCTGATTTAGTGTCATTAATCTCTAAGGACAGTTAATCTTTTTTCAAAAGAAAAAACGGGATGGAAAAGATCAAACTGCGCCCATTTTATTAATGTTCCAAAAAACGTGACTATTTTATAAACACGGGTTTCGTATATAGACATTTTATTAAAAACCCTTTTATTATACTGCGCTAACATAAATTAAGGGTAGAAAACATCTCCGATCTCACCCTACGCTTTTAAGGCGAAGACTCTGTTTAGGAGCTCTCATAACAATCCTCTGTTTTGGGTTACCATTTTTCTTCTTCGAATCATTCAAAACAGGCTGCGGAAGAAAGCATCATTTGCTTTTTATCGACTTGGGCAAGTAAAGCATTGATTTGAGCTCCAGTGAGTGCTTCTTTCAGAAGTAGCGCATCAGCTAGTGCATGGAGTTCAATGCTGTGGGTAGTTAGGATAGTTTTCGCGTTAATGTAAGCCCTGTCCAACAACCCTTTCACCTCCTTTTCGATACGAAGTCTAGTTTTAGTGCTCATACTCTTCCCATCATCATCGTAGCTGTGGGTCACGAGCCCAACTTGTTTGCTCATCCCATATTTTGTGACCATCGCTTTTGCTAAAGATGTTGCTTGTTGGAGATCTGAAGATGCAGCAGCAGTAACTTCACTTTCGCCAAATATAAGTTCCTCTGCTACTCGC
>JAJJMC010007429.1:552554-589066 GCA_023531435.1 Papaver californicum | reverse complement strand
AGATGCGTGGTTTTAAATTGCGTTTGAACTTTGAACCCCAAATTTGGCATTTTTGCCATTTGGTTCTTTATTTCCCGCTTAGGCTTAGAAACTTTTTTTCTTTCTCTTCTCCTTTCTTCTTCTTCTTCTTCTTCTTCACTTCTTCTTTTGTTAGTCCCTTTTGAATTTTTGGTCTGCATTTGATTTTACTTGATGCTTAATGGTTCACTTCATCGCCAATTTCTTCAATCTCGTTTTAGCCCTGCTACAATCTCACTCTCACATAATTACCACCAAGCCCAAACAGAAAATCATGACTATAACAACAACTCTCTTGATTTATTTGCTTACCTTCTCACAAAATGCACAACATACAAACAAACCAAAGAAATTCATACAAAAATCATTCATTCAGGAACAAATCAATCTGGGTTTTTATTCCCAGGACTTATATCAAGTTATTCAGAACTGGGGTTTCTTGATGAAGCCAATAAAGTGTTTCATAACATACCCAATGACTGTAAATTGGACTTGTCTTTATGGAATACAATCTTAAGAGCTAATAAAACACATGGGTTTGATGAAGAAACCATTGATCTTTACATTCGAATGCGGAATTTAGGTGTTTCTAGTGATGGCTTTACTTTCCCACTTGTTATTAAAGCTTGTTCTTCAATGGACGATTCTAAGTTGTGTAAATCTATTCATGGGCATGTAATGGTTTCAGGATATCAATGTAATCTTCATGTTGGGAATGATTTGGTTAATGGATATCGAAAAATGGGATTAATGGAGGATGCTATGAAAGTGTTTGATAAAATGTCACACAGAAATCATGTTTCTTGGAATACTATGTTTTCTGGTTTTGCGCATAATTTTGATTGTGATGGTGCTGTTAAGATGTTTAGGTTCATGGAACGAGAAGGTGTAGAACCACATTTACTGACATGGACGTCATTTATATCGGTACATAAACGATGTGGATTGCATGACAGAGTTATAGAATTGTTTCGAGATATGAGAGAGAGGATGAATTGTTCAACTGGTGAAGTAATTGCTGTGGTTTTATCTTCTTGTGCAGAATTGGATAAGTTTCAAATGGCTAAGGAGATCCATGGTTTTGTTATTAGTGGTGGATTTCAGGATTATATGTTTGTGCAAAATTCCCTTATATCTGTTTATGGGAAAAATGGGAACGTGGAGGAAGCAAGAAATTTGTTTATGAAGATTAAGATAAAAAATTTAGTGAGTTGGAATGCGTTAATTTCTTCATTTGCGGATGCTGGTTTTTGTGATGAGGCTCATGAAATTTTCTCCCAGATGGTAAACCTTGATGACCGAAAACTGAGACCCAATGTGGTAAGTTTTAGCGCTGTCATTGGGGGTTTTTCTGCAAAGCGGAGAGAGAATGAATGCTTTGAAGTCTTTCGTGAAATGCTGCATTTTAGGGTGCATCCAAATTCAGTCACAATTGCCAGTCTTCTGTCTTTGTGTGCAGAGGTTGTAGCTTTGGGTTTAGGAAAGGAAATTCATGGGTATTCAGTTAGAGCTCTGATGGATAAGAATATATTGGTAGGAAATGGTCTGGTTAATATGTATACAAAGTGTGGTGATGTCATGGACGGGTGTTCAGTGTTTGATCACATGGAAGATAGGGATTTAATCTCTTGGAATTCAATGATTGCGGGGTATGGTATGCATGGACGTGCCAATGAAGCACTTACAACTTTCAGTGAGATGGTTAAATTAGGGTCAAAACCAGATGCAGTCACGTTTGTTGCTGTTCTTTCTGCATGTAGCCATGCTGGGCTTGTTTCTGAGGGTCGAAAGCTGTTTAATCAGATGAGCAGTGAATTTATGATTCCGCCAAATATGGAACACTACTCCTGTATTGTTGATCTACTTGGTAGAGCGGGCTTACTTCAAGAGGCAAACGAACTCATCAAAAAAATGCCATTTGAACCAGATGAATGTGTTTGGGGAGCGCTGCTGAATGCATCCAGGATTCATAAGAATACAGATATAGCGGAAGTGATTAAATCTCGTTTGAATCTTGAGTCGGAGATGACTGGGACTTACATGTGTCTCTCCAATATCTATGCTTCTCATGGAAGATGGGAGGATGCTGCCAAAGTGAGAGTTGCAGCCAAAACTAGAGGATTAAGGAAAATCCCAGGTCAGAGTAGGATTGAAGTGAAGAAGAAATCTTATATCTTTTCATCTGGTAACAGTTTTCAGTCAGGTTTGGACAAAGTTTATGAAATTCTTGATGATTTAGGTCCGCGAATGCAGGCTGAAGGTTATATACCTGATAAAAGCTTTGTGTTACAAGATGTGGGTGATGAAGAGAAAAAAGAGATATTGAATGGACACAGTGAGAAACTAGCAATTGCATTTGGTCATGCTAATATTCCTCCAAACTTTCCAATTCGAGTCACAAAGAATCTTCGGGTTTGTGGGGACTGCCACAACTGGACTAAGATTTTCACAAAAGTGACAGAACGTGAAGTTATTGTTAGAGACGGACGTCGTTTTCACCATTTCAAAGATGGGTTATGTTCCTGCAGAGATTATTGGTAATTTCTTTAAACTTGTATTTCTTTCGGTCTCAATATTAGCTTAGGATTGCAATAGAAGTTGTTTATAGGTCATACATTCTTTGTTCCTTTGGGTTCACATTGCATCTATTCTTGCTTTTCTCTAAGTTAGTGACTTCACGACATAAATTGAGATCGATACTCTTGAAGAGCTTAGCAGTACCGATTCTTCGTGCAATAAAAAAGCTCTAACATACCCTACTATTGTGCTGACAACCTAAACCCACATATCATGAACTCACATACACAAACCCAGTCGACACTGACTAAGACTTTCATTCAAAGCGGATGTTTTTAAACACGCCTTTTTGACTTTTGAGGCACGCCTTGGGCCTTAAAATAATTCTTCTTTTATACTTCCCGTTTCCTAGCTTGTGTTTGATACTTGTGCTTTTGGGGCTTATAAAATCCATAAACTGTGCATTACAGGCGTATTTTGTAAGAAAAGAATATCAGTTCAGTTGCCTTTAAGATCAAATGCTAGATCATTACAAAAATTAAACACAATTATCAAGTGTGAAAGATTATACAAAGTGAAAGCTCTTGGAGCATGCATGGAAGACAAATTTGTTGGTATATTTGTTCTACATGGCCTGTCTGGCTCAACACACTGTCTGAAGAGATAACCTGTTAGATAACAACAAACTGACATTTGCTTGTTCTGTTTTAGAACCACGTTTAAGTTCGTATGTATAGAATCGTGATATGATATACGCGTATTTGGTGCACGTTGGAGTGAATGTGAATCGCTAAAAAAAAGTCGATGGCATGTTCTATCACATCAAGGAATGGGCCAAATGGCCTTAAGGCCACGTCTATACCTCTTCTTGCCAAAGAAGAATGCCTCCTTTTGCCTTGCCGTTTTCTTGAGACATTTGTTCAAGGTTTTTATGTTCTTTATCCAGATGAATATGCACTTTCATAGGGATGACAACCCTAAAATTCTCCTATTTTGTCATGACCATAGTTGACCCACTTTTCCCCACTAGATTTCAAAAATGTCATTCATGGTGGTGTCAACCAGTCCAAGGGAATTAGATTCCCATTCCAAAACCAGTACAAGAACTCTTTTCAAAAAATTATACCATAGATAACTTTTTCTTGAGTAAAATCTGCACAAGCAATGTCCTTGTCATGAATTTTGAACTTGTGAACTAATAATTTTGATGATGAATCATTTTCTCTGATGATCCAAAAGAAAATCAAGATTCATACATACACTTGCATGTGAATCACTTTTCTTGTCTGCTGCCCCACAACTTATTTTGATGAGAAAGGTTATCCAATAATATTTTTTTGATTTTTTTAATAAAGCTTTTATTTTTTCTTAGAAAAAGAGTCAAAGATAAAGTTCAAAATTATTAAGAAAAGGTTAGCGGATTCAATATTGCCTACCTCTTTTTTCTTTCAAAGGGGTCAACCAAAGTTAGGGTTTTAGTCTTTTAGGGCATCCACAATGGGCGATCAAATCGTCGATCATCGACTAATTTTGATCGATGGTCGCCCAAATGGTTCCCCAACCGTCGATTATATTTAGGAATTTAATCGACGGTTTTTCCTGTAGCAGATGAAATCTGATCGAAAGGTCGACGACGGAAAATATAGTCGGGCGGTATCCTAGACCATCGCCTGATGACAAGCGAAGTTTCAGCATACCGCTGAAATTTACGGGCGTAGTGTTACCATTTCGCCTACGCAAGCGAAGTTTCAGTATACCGCTCCTTTAAACGTAGTTACAGTTCCTCGCCCATCCATGAGCGAAATTCCAGAAACTCGCTCAGAAAAAAAAAACTGGACGGACACCAGGGTCTTCGCTGCCTCTTACGCGGTATGCTAGTCCACCGCCTAGACCCGGGCGAGATTCTAAGCTCCCGCCTAGACCCGGGCGAGATTCTAGGTTCCCGCCTAGACCCGGGCGAGGCTTTGGAACATCGCTATGACCGTTATTTTATGTTACCGTTATTTTATTTTGCCGTTCAACGGCTATATTTTTCCCAATATATACCGAAACTTCGCCTAAATTTTTTATACTGAAATCATAGTGTTTTTGGGTGTGAAAAAATTCAAAGTTTTTTCTTATTTGAAATCCATTGGTAAAATGCCACAAACAAAAAGAGGTCCAAATTTTTCGTCTGTTGAAGATTTGACGATGTGTACAATTCACTTGTCAATTTCTCAAGATTCAAGCATTGGTACAGATCAATGTGAAGAACAACTATGGTCACGTGTTCTAGACCGGATGAAAGAAACCATACCCAGTATGGCACCACGTAGTTGGACCTCCCTGCAGAAACGGTTTCAAATTATAAGCAAAGATGTGGCGTTGATGTCTGCAAAGGAGGCTGAAGTTGAAAGGGAACATCATACGGGATGGGGCCCTGATAATAAGGTAAGAAATAATTTAAAATCATGATCATTTCTTTTATCCATATCCTTGTATAACCTCTAACAAATTGAGGTGAAACACTAGGCTGCAGAAGTTCGTGAAAAAAAAAATTCCCCAAAGCATACATATAAAAAGCCCTCGCTACTTTATCCGCAATCACACTATCATCTTTCGCCTCCATCAATGTGTCATTATCAAAATAGGAGCTCAAAAACTTCAGAGTGATTGCACCTGAAACCCATTGTGGCGGAAGACCTTCCCTCTTGCATACCGCACTGTCTTTCAGTTCAGGAAAGATATTCGCACGGACATATTCAAATTTATAAAGTTGTGGGTCATAAGGGACAGAGCTACCAACACCGATACTAAGCCCGGTCAACATAACCCAATCGAGGGGAGTGAACCCAAGCTCCCCAAAAGAAAAATGAAATGTGTTCGTAGTATCCCAAAACCGCTCGATAATAAAATCTGTCAAAGCGTGGGACGAATCTACAACAGGTAGGGATAGTAATCTACCCCAACCTCCGCGTTCAATTCTAAATTGGACCCTATTACAAGTATCACAAATTTTCTTGTAAGTCTTTAAAACAGATTTCAGAGAACCTCGGTGATCAAACCTGAAGTCGACGTTGGTGGAATAGGTTATATTGGTAGAAGCATGTTCGTTGCTATCTTCCACCACAGTGTAATGCTCTAACCCGGGGACATCGACATACAGGGGGCCCATTGACTCTGCTGGCGATTCCTCCGTGATTTTTGTTTTTTTACTTGTTTTCCTTCTCCCGACCCATCTCGAAGGAACATTGTCAGACATCTGTACAAAAAATTGAATACATTGTTCGGAATAAAATTAGTATATCAACAAAATGCATAAACTTTCAAAATTAACCCCAATTACACACTTTTTAATAATTCCAACAATCACCCAAATCATAACCAATGTAATTCAAGTAACAGAACTCTAAATAATTCCATACAAATTTCTTTTTGAATTACACAATTTAAATTTAAATTAAAATCAAACCAACATTATTAAGATTAAACCAACATTAAATCAACATACTTCTTTCAACCAAAAATTAAACTTACATCCACCACATTAAGCTACAACATATTGTTATTGTTTATTAAATTTAATTAAAACATATTTTAAAACCCTAAATAAATTATAACACAAATACATAAACCCTAATTTGCTAACCCAAATTTGAATGCACCAACAAATCCGAAAATTGTAACGATGGGTTTATAGTATAACAACTAAATAACATGCTAATATAACAACTAAATAACATGCTTCAAACTAATTTTACGTTTTAATTATCTATATATGAAAAGAAAACAATGAATTTTATTATTTTAGGGTAGCAAAAATACCTTGATATTTGTTGAGTTAGGGTTAGAATCAACGGCAAAATTGGGACGAGGTTATGGCCTCTCGTTGAGCGACGAAAATCAGGTGAAAATTGAGTTGGGGACGGCGGCAGCGGCGGGCGAGAGGGAGAAACAGGAGGCGAGGAAGATGGGCTGGAGAAGACTAGGTTTTTCTTCTTATTACAATGACAGGCGAGAGGCTAGAAGCTCGCCTGTCTTTAACGGGCGAGGTTCTACACCCTCGCCCGTAATCCTAACTCAAAACGCCACGCCTGGATCTCTCCCCACTGGGCGAGCTCATGGGACACCGCTTAAGGCACGAGCGCGAGACTGGGATTTCGCCTGAAATTTTTTTCCCAAGGCGACGTTCTACAGTTTCGCTGGTAAGGGGCGGAAGTTTGCTATTTCGCCCGTTTTAGTGGGCGACCTTCTAGCTTTTCGCTCCTTCTTAAGCTCAGCCCTAGGATATCGCCTGACTATCCACCGCTGTTTTTTCTCCTGACCATCGATCAAATTTTTAGTCATTTGATCGATGGGTTTACTCGCAACACTGTGGTTACCCTTAGAAATAGTAAATCACTGTCATATAATTACCAAAGTGTATGAATAATGATATTGTTTTGAATTATAGGCAGGGATATAGACATATAGTACTTGGGGTTGCACTAATCTTATGAGCTTTTTGGGTTGAGTTGAGTCAGTCACCTTCTGATGAAGCTTTTAAAGATGCTCTTATTTTTCTTATTGCAAACCCCATATTGCAGTGTTCTTTTCTTTTGTTCATTCATGAGGACAAAAAGCACAACAATTTCAAAGCTTATCAAAGAGGTATAAAAGGACTTGTTCTCTTTGGGATTTGTGTGTGTTTTGGTTTTGAATCTTTGGTTTTCTTTCTCAAAGTTTTTTGATGAGCTATGAGCCAAAAACTTTGAGTTGAGAGAAAGTGGGACATTTAGAATTCAAAGAAAAGTGATATGCCTTCTTTCCCCTTTTTTGTTCTCTTATACAGTATATGATGCCAGATGCAATATTCAATAGCATGCAAAGTGTAGATGTTAGATACTGGCTGTTTGTATCCAGTTAAACATATAGCCAACATACCCAACGAATCAGGTATTAAATTGCACTTAATTTAAATACCTACTAGTTTTATATATGCACTGGGTTAGATCTCGAAACAAATATTATAATAATAAAAATATTATTGATTCGATATCTGATTTGAACCGAGTTAATTTTAGTTTCCGAATCAAATCTGATCTGATATCTGATTTAAGCCGAGTTACATTCAGTTTGCGAATCAAATTCAAATAAATAAAGCGTAAATACCATTGATCTTCTTTGATTAAATTGGTTAATACTTGATGGTAACCTTCTACTTAACAACCTTCTTTTCAGTTTTTGCTGATTGATGTAGATTCATCCAACCCTCATCTTAATCCTTGAAAATAATGCAGTTTTGTAGACCCACAACTTGACAAGGGGTGTGTTAAAATCAACTACTGTATATAAATATTAAGGACATGGACAACCGTTGAAGTTAACTCAAAACTTCTAGTTTAACAGTAGAGCTTTCTCAATCACATCAAAAGGTGTGGGTCTTCAAAATTTACCTTTCTTTCTACCAAAAACAAAATTTAACTATTTTGTTCTAATAATTAATGTCACACCATCAAATGTTTGGAAGAAAAGAAACATCAAAATGATAAAAAAAAGAAAATAAACAATATTATTAGCTAGTCAAATACGAGAAAAAAACAACGAAAGATTTAGTCTTGAGAGTGTAATTTGAGGTAAGATGGGTTGTCCAAATGCAATGTTTTAAACTCAACATATTAAAATTTTAAAAGTTCTATTTTGCTGGGATGGATGGAGTAATTAAAATTTAGAACTTTATTATTAGGATTTACATTCTTCTGTTTTAAAAAGGATAGGTTTGTTTCATATATAATTTGTATATATGAAATAAGTATCTTTTTAAAACGGAGGTAGTCATACTTAAATAAATTATTAATTTTTATTATTTCTATTATTGTGTAAACTTTTTTCTAAAAGTAAAGCGATATGAATCCACTGCATCTTCTCAGTTCTACCTACATGATTCAAAAGAAATTGATCCCCTTCTTTGAGATAGTTCCTTTTGAGGGATCCGTTACGAACACACTTTTCATGTCTTTTGAGGGAATCACTTTATAGATAGTTTACCTACTAAGTGGTTCCTGAATATTGTGATTGTTGATGATTCTAGTGTAGTTAATAGTCACCATCTCCAAACTAGAGTATACGACTTCTAGACTATGAAAAATTCGAGCTACAACTTTTTTTAACAAGTTTTCTTTACAGTTTATCAAATTCTAAACTGGATTAAGCTCTTACTACTTGGGATTCAGAAATCTACAAAGAACACTATCATATTACCGATTACAGATAGTAGTTCCATTGTTCATAACATCCATCTCGATTACAATTACAAAAATGTAACCATTCAGCATCAATATCAGAACATCTTTTTTCATTACTTTTACAACCAAGAAACTCCATTTACAATCAAAATTGAATTTCCTTCAGAAAATTTAACGCATTCCCATCATCACCAAAAGCATTACCTTCACTATAAGAACTATAAACTTCATAAATAAAAATCCGGAACTGTTTAACAAACTATCAGAGTCGTCCGACAACAGATCAAGCAAAAGAACTTCAAAATCCTACACAACATTACTAAAAAGACGACCAGCAAACAACGATAAGAGACTTTCAAAAACAACTTACTTACAATCTTTAAGCATTATACCAAATTTCCCAAAGTTGTTTCCCGGGTTTTTTCTAGGATGATCACCAGTCATCCTCCCCATTATAACTATCGCGGTCATCTTCTTCATACTATTCACTGTACTCATCTCCTGACGAAGTAGTAGAATCATCATTACTTTCACTATCTTTATCATCCTCCTCTTCCTCAGGTGTCCCAGCTCTTTGTGCCTTCTCAACAGCTCCATTACCTCCCTCAACACCTTCGCCAGCATCTTCACCCATCCCTTCATCCATGATCCTTGCGAAAATTGAGGGATTCACCTTTTCCGCTAAGTACCTCCTGTACAAATCATCTTAAATCCTTACTTCATCTTTATTTCTCTTCACCCCTGCTCAAAAATTATCTCCAGATGAACTTATTTATTCAAAATGGTACTCATAACCACTATACGGAGCATCAGAATCACTTTCAGTCTCGCTACGTCTCTTTTTCCACACATAATCATCATCAATGGCATCTCTTTCACTCCTCTTTCGTTCAACCCTTGCAAGTCGTTTCTCTTTCCATTGAGCAAACTCTTCCTCATTCTCTTCTCGTTTTCTCTCATACTCAGTTCTCCTATTTCACCTATTTATCTCACCTTGCAACTCAATTATCAAATCACTCAATTCTTTGGTTTCTAGTCTCAGTGCATTCCTCTTTGCAAATTCATAAATCTCTGTAGAATTGTTTCCTGGAAGATTGCCTCCTGGGTTTGCCATATTTGCCTAATTCTTTATGTTTTCTGAAAAGCTTTGCTATTTTGGGTTTAATTCTCTCTAAATGAAGGATAATTGGTATATATTTCCCTTTTAAAGGAAACATTATGGTAGTTAATGGTCATTTAAGTCTCTTGGTGAAATTTCTCGTCTGTTGGCGATTCATGTCATTCAAATCCATGCTTATGTGTTTCAAATTCATCCTTATTCCTTGAAACACCACTCCCTAAGTCTACTTCCAGACTATTCATATCGATTGAATTTCCATTGTATTATCATTAAGAAGGGATCTATTAGTTTACCTACTTGCAGTTCCTTAACGGTGATTTTAATTTCCTTAATTGTTTTCATGTAGGTTCAAAGAAGGAAGCACTTGATGAGAAGAATTATAATTTTCTATGGGTTACACGTCTGGTGCATGCAGAATACCAAACCCCAAATACCGCACCTTAAGCCCCATCACCACCATCATTATTTTATGAACCACATGGATAGGTCTTGGAAAGACAGACCCTTTGCTTCATTAATGACATTTTTTTATATTCCGGAACAAAATAAACCATATAAAAATAGACACCATAAATGCTCAACCACCAAAACCCTTGCCTATCCTACTCCCTCTGATGAAAACAGAACCTCAGTTGTTTGTCCTACTCAACCTAAGTTAAAGAAACAAATCCTTGATCTGATCAGAATTCGAAATAGACCTCCCATGGTTGGTCCTTATGCCCTTTTAGGAGTCAATAACTCTTTTTCATCCCATGTTGATCTTGAAATAATAGAGTTACTACAATCCAAAACTTTGGTCATCTCAACCCTAAAAAAAAACAGAAATAAAATACCCATCAGGACTCAAGGTCATTTTCCACCCTTTCACTGCTTAAACAAGTTTTCCCAGTTTAAGGTTTTCACGGTTGTCTCTATACAAATAGGCTATTATTTTCAGCTGAGTTATCACAGTCCCACTGCATGAAATAAACAAATTATATGTCATTTTACACTGATCACCAACTTCTATACCATCCTCATTATTCAGTCCAAAAACCCTCATCTGTCTACTCATCATCCCCACTACAACTCTATATCTTTATTCGTGTCTTTTCAAATGGAAACTTCAAGCTCTTCTCCAACTGCAACAGAATCCACTAATAAATATATCCAATGGCCACTTCTTCAATCCTTAACAGTAACTACTTTCAGTGGCTTAAAGAACAAGATTCTTATACGCTTTCTGGTTAAGTCGATTTCAACAGAGTCAAAGAGCAGAGACCTTGGTATGCTTGTGGTTATCTTGTTGTTTTGAGAAGTTCCTCCTTCTGGCTGGCCAAATAATTGCCAGGTAAACTTTACAGAGGAGTTAATGTGGTTAGTTCTCTGTAATGTACCGAATAAATGCACTGATTTTGAAGATTTAAAGTTGTTCTCCAAAAAACTTGGAGAAATGGTTGAATCCAAAACTCCATATGGTAACCACCCACTCAAAAAGAATGTCAAAGTTTGTGTCAAGTTTAATGTTCAAAAACACATGCCAACGGGAATTCCATTGACTACTAGAGGCAGAATCCACCCATTTCTTATAGAGTGCAGATATTTTATGGTCCCAAGATCCTTCTGTTATACTTGTCGTATAATTGATCATAAAGAAGTAACTTGCTCCAAAAATAAGGCTAAAATCAGTTCCAAACAAGTGGGCCGAGTCAACCTTTTTCAAGCAATTCTCCACCACCAAGAATCAAAGTATCCAGATTAATGCCTCCTCAACCAGTGGTTAACTCGTCCAACTCTGAATCTATAGATTATTCAGTAAATCTTTCATCTACCCAATAAGTAAATGTTAGTCCCCTTGTTGATACTACTTTTGTTTCTAATGATAAAGGTAAAACTATTATCAATCAAGATTCTGAGAAGACTATGCCAGAGATGTTTATCTTTCAGAAACACAACATGGGCCCTTTTTCTAGCAAATCTTTAGCTATGAAAATATATGATGTTGGCCTGTTCAGCCTACTACTGTGGTTTCTGCCGAAAATGGGCTTCATATTGTACCCAAACCAACTTCTTCTGAAAAGTTTGTTTCTGAACAACTTAGCTCTACCACCTCTAAGGATCAGATCCCTAACATCTCAGAAAATTCAAAATCGTTATTTTTTCAGCTCGCCACCCCTCTCTTACCATAGAGGAGATTGTTTCCCTAGCTACTGAGCATGATGCTCTTTCTACTGTCAAGATAAAAGTCAACCCCAGGGCTGATGCAAGAAAATGCACCTGCTCTGCTAAATCGGCTTTGACTAGTATCATAGTAGTCCCACCTGAAAGTCATTTTTCCATTGAACCATATTATACTACCATTTTCCCACCAATTACCAACCTTGACAATCTCCCACCTATCTCGACCCATAACCAATCTTATTCTCACCATCAACTTATCAATCTATATGGTCATTTCCCTGTTCTAGCTGGTAATTCCATGGAAAGTCATAATGTTTGCAACTCTTCTCCTCGAGAAGCTGCTTCTTTGGACCTCTCTTCTCCTCAAGGAAACTCTGCAAGTGGTGATTCCTCTGGATCTTAACTTAATGGTGGTGCTACTTCTACCAATCAGGTAAACCATCCCAATAATTCCTCTTTCCTGGATAATTCATAGGCTTCCAATATATATTTTCCCATGCTATTACATCCTGTTAATAATGTAAACATGTTGTGTTGAAATATTAGATATTTAGGTAAAAAATCTGCTAACAAAGAGTTGAGCATCCTTCTAAAAAATCTTAATCTTGACATTGTTTTCCTCTCTGAAACAAAAATGAAAAATGATACTACGGCTAGAAAAATAAAGAATCTGGGGTTTCCTTGTGTTTTCAATGTGTCTTGCATTGATAGAAGTGGGGTCTAGTCTTATCCTGGAAACAAGAATTGGATCTTCAAATTATTTCATTCATCTCCAGAGGTGTCTATGTGACCACCAATGACATTGTCCATTTTAAAACCTGTCATATACACTTCATCTATGGTGAACCAAATCAAACCCTAAGGGATGCTTTCTGGGCTAGCCAGATAAATATTTCCATTATCCCTAGCACTGAACCTGCTTTCTTTGTAGTAAACTTTAATGCCCTTCTCAGTCCTGAAGATAAAAATGATGGTCTTGATGTGCACGATAATGATTGCTTTAACCTCATACATTTTTGTTCTGCTTTTGAGTTGCATGATCCTGGTTTTTATGGTCATAGTTTTACTTGGTCTAATATGCAGAGTGTTACTGATTTGATTCTTGAAAGGATGGATATGTGTTTTGTTAATCACATTGTTGATACTTTATTTCATAAACTTTGTGTGAACAACCTCCCTAGAGATTCATGTGACCATTGTCCTGTTCATCTAGGTTTTAACTTTGATGGTTATTATTTGCCTAGGCCTTTCATTTTATGTCCATGTGGATAACTTACCCAACATGTAGAGACATTATAGCCAACTCCTTGGCTATTAGTGTGGTGCGATCTTCATCCTATAAACTTAAGGCAAAACTGCTTAATACCAAGAAAGGTTTAAGAGATTGGAATAAGAACTCTTTTGGTAATATTCAGACCAACATATCTACTACTAGGGAAGATCTTAAGAGTATTCAATCTTCCAATCCTCTGAAACTTTAAATGTCTTTAGGCTTAAAGCTAGGTTAAATTACCTGCACTCTTTAGAGGAACTTTACTGGAAAGATAAGTCTAGAGAGGTATGGCTTTTGGAAGGAGATATAAATACTCCTAATTTCCATAGAGTCACTCTCTATAAAATAAAAAGAAATGCCATATAGTTGGATTAAGAACAACACTGGTGACATCCTTACTGATAGAAATAACATTTGTACTTCTTTTGTTGATTGTTTTAAAACCCTTTATTCCACCCATCCTCAATTCTTTCAAGATGGGGTTTTGGATAATCTCCTTAGCAAGTTTTCCATGGATGACAATAACCTCTTGAACATACCATTATCTCCTGAAGAGATAAAATACTTTTCAAATGGGTGAAAAAAAAGGCCTCGGTTCCTGATGGTTTCGCAGGCCTCTTTTACCAAAAACACTGGGATATTATAGGTGACTCAGTCATTGAAATTGTGCAAACTTTTTTTAGAACTGGTAATGTTGCTCCTTTCTCAAATCATACTAATATTTCCCTTATTCCCAAAACCTTTCTGTTGAATTAGTATCCCAGTGTAGACCTATTGGTTTGTGTAACTTTGCTTACAAAATTCTTTCCAAAACCCTAGACAATAGACTTAAACCCCTTATGGATGGTATAATCTCCCAAAATCAAAGTGTTTTTGTCCCTAAGAGAAGCATTACTTATAATATTCTTCTAGCTCATGAAGTGGTTTTTACAGTGAATCACTATCATGGGAAGGAAGGTCTAACCGGTATAAAATTTGACATGTTTAAAGATTATGATAAGCTTGAATGGACTTTCCTTGAAAAAGTCCTCAGAAAAATGGACTTCGTGAACATTGGATATCCCTTATCATTAAGTGCTTATCCACTGCGTCCTATTCTGTTCTTCTTAATGGTTTCCCTATTGTTTTGATCAAACCTGAAAGGGGCCTTAGGAAGGGGAATCCTCTATCTCCCTACCTTTATATTCTTTGCTCCAAAGCTTTGTCTGCTTATATTGATCACCTTACTAGTATTCAGCTTGTTCAAGGAATTAAAATCTGTAGGACTGCCACCTATTACTCATTTGTTGTTTGCTGATTATTTTCTTCTTTTTTCCAAAGCTACTGTTCAAGATTTTTTTACTATAAAAGACTATTTACATAAATATTGTTCTGCCTCTAGCCAAGAGATTAACTTTTATAAGTCTGGCATTTTGTTTAGTAAAGACCAACCTCCTTATCTCATCCAACATCTCTCTTCTATCCTTAGCATTAGCTCTCTTGATCTTGGTGAAAAATATTTGGGGTACTCCCATCCACTTTCAGAAGTCTAAAGTCCAAACACACATGAGCATCTTGCAATCTGTTGATGCTACAATCACTTTTTGGTCTCACAAACTCCTGTCCCACGATGCTAGAACTTTTCTTGTTAAACATGTTGGTCAGGCTATCCCTACATATCAAATGGCTGCTTTCCTCATACCAAAATCCCTTTGTAGAAAAATAGACTCTCACCTTTGTAAGTATTGGTGGGGAGAATCTCTCGACCCTAAAGATAGAAAGCTTCATTTGTTGGGATGGGACACCCTTTGTGCTCCTAAAAGTGAAGGTGGTCTGGGGTTTAGGAAAGCTGAGCTTAATAATATGGCTATGATAGCTAGAAACGCATGGAAACTTGTGGAATCCTCTTACTCTCTGTTAGCACTATTTTTAAAGCCATGTATTTTCCTTATACTGATTTTCTGAATTCTAAATTCCCTTTCAATTGTTCTTGGACTTGGAGATGCCTTCACACCATTAAAGAGCTTATAAAACCCTTTATAGCTTGGATTGTAAGTTTATTGATCATTGGTGTGATAACTGGATTCTTTCTATTGGTTCTGCTAAACCGAATCCTCTTGTCCCTCCTTCCCCTAGTTTAAAGGTGTCCTATTTCATTGATCCTTATACTAGATCCTGGAATGTCTCCAAACTTAAACTTCACTTTGACAATGCTTCTGTAGAGAAGATTGTTACCATTCCCTTAATCCAGCAATGCACTCCTAATAGGAGGGATTGGGAACTTTCAAAGAATGGTAGATTTAGCTCTAAATATGCCTACTTGGGTCTCAGAGGTCTTAGATCTTCCACAAGCAATGCTCTTTGGAAGTGCATATGGAAACTAAAAGTCCCTCATAGAATTCAGCCCTTTGTTTGGAAATCGGCTAGAAATGCCCTGCCTTCTAGAATTGTCCTGTAGTCCAGAATGCCCATTGACATTGTTATATGTCCCAGATGTCTTGCTTGTGATGAGACTGTTATGCATGCTTTGGTCATTTGCCCTTTTGCTAACTCTGTTTGGAATGCTTCTCCCCTGAATCTAGATGTTCAAAATTTTCATAATGTTTCTTTACTTGATTGGCTTACTCATCGGCTTGTGAACTCTATTACTTCTTTATCTGATGACTCTAAGAATTGGTTTGCTGCTATATTGTGGTCTATCTGGAGTAGTAGGAATAACCTCATTTTTAACAGCAAAAAGGTAAATGTTTCTACTGTCATTGCTAGATCTAGGTTCATGTTAATATCTAGAACCCCTATCATACAACCATCCCCTTTCCACAATGTCATTGGTGATGTCACTTGGAAACCTTGGCCCCGGCCCCCCCCCCCCCCCCTGGATGGATTAAATGCAATGTTGATGAAGCTTTCGATTATGTTTGTTTGGATAATGGTGCATGATATATCTTGAGAGACTCAGCAAGAAATTCCTCATTTTGTGTTGCTGTCACTTTTGAAGTCTAATCTCCAGAAGAAGCTGAAACAAGAGCCATCTGGACTGTATTGAAGAAAGCAGTTGAATTGAAGCTTACTCATATTATCGTTGAAAGTGATGCCAAAGCCCTTATGGACCAGTTCTTTTAAGGAAATTTTGAAGGCAACCAACGACCGAGTGCTCTTTTTAGTTCTAGCTTAGTAGCTTGTTTATTTTCTTTCCAACTAAGAACTTGTAATAATGTTGCTCATACTTTGGCTGCTTGGGCTAAAGACAACAATGGTTCCTGTTTTGGTCTAGACCTCCAATCTGGCTCTTGCCAACTGTTAAGGTAGACCTCTAGCCTTTTCTAGGCCCTTGCTTATAAAAAAATTGTCACCATCTCCAGACGGTGGAAAAAATAAACATACACACATTCATTAAAAAACCAAATGTCTTCATCTTATTAATATAAAGAAGAAACTTATTTTTAGTTGGTCTAATCCTGATATTATAAACTAACCTCGCACATTATTAATACAATTACATATATTTAAGGGTAAAGTTGTATATTAAACATATCTGTACATATTTATAAAAATAGCATTGTGTTAAAAATAGATTAAATTTTTTTTAAATTTTTATAAATCTTTTAATATACAAATTGAATTTTTGTAAAATTTGTATATTTAATTTTTTTTAAAATTATCATGAAATAAATGTAAATTAAAATATTATTTTTATATATTATTTTTAAAATTTATGTCGTTAAAATAGTCCAAAATAAATACATAGCACGTGTTACCCTAATTGTCTTTATAATTAGTAGGAAAATCCGAAAATGGCATTCTGCTTGTTTAATAGGAAAATGTTATCTACAATTATCAAAAAAAAGAAAAAAATATATAAATCTCTGCATGTTAAAATAATAATAGATTAATAGGAATTTTTGTTTTCTTGTGTTTGTTTTGGAATATTGACCCATGCCCTTAGTGATAAGCATGCAATTGATGAGATCAGTTTCTGTGATTACTTACTGATTCCCACTTTGGGATTGAATCCACATAACTGTACCCAACATGAGGTGTCATATACAATCTCTTCTCCTTTTTTTTTTCCTTTTCTTTGTTGTTTTTTTCTTTGAATATTATTACTTAGAATTTCTGTAAAAATAAAACTCAATGAGACAGATATCTCTTAACGTGGTAACACATTGCACATTGCATCAAAGCATCCTATGTTCAAAATTCACGAACAAAATCTCATTTCAGATTTCTTGATTTCCTTTCTAATTCAATTTGGACTAATTGATACCTATAGAAATCAATCAGTACTATACAAGTGCAATATGTGTTCTGAGACAGAACTATAAAATTATCGGATGTTGACACTTGCTATCAGAATTTGAAATTTCATCAGCGCTGTAATCTGTAACTTATACAACGCATTAGAAATTGTCCAAGCACCCAGTGAAAAATAGTGCATTGTTTGTAGTTGTATTACAATTTATCCATGTTTGGCGTAGTTATGTTCCTCCTTGTTTAGTTAGGCAAACCTAGTTGCAACACAAAACTAGACCTACATAGCTAATAGCTAAGGCTAGGCTACTCTATTGACCAACATGTCAAACCTACCAGTATCTTCTGGGACTAGCTAAACACCATCCAGTTACATCTATAAAATTGAAGACTTTGATCACCATCAAATGTCTAGATTAATGGATGCAGCAGCTAGCATGCGCGGAATAATTCACAAAACACTGGGTCAGTTCACTTGACTAGTCAAGATCAAGTGACTGCTCATAAGAATAATGTAGTTGATTCTAGTCAAGATCAAGTGACTGCTCAAGAACATGTGTATTTAATTTGGAAAATTATGGAAAAACACCCGACTTGATCACCAGTTACTCGCACTTTGGATGTGGCAAAAATCGTTTGTAAACTGCGATCAAAGTGACGAGGTGACTATAACGATTTAACCGATTAACATTTGTTAGAAAATATAAATATAAAGTCAATAAATGAAACCTTTAAAAAATAATATATTTTTTTATTAATTTGATTTATTTTTAAATAAAAATAAAAAATGAAAGTATCACTTTTTTTTGGTACAAACGGTATATCCATAGTATTTAGAATTACAAAGTGCAATGACCGGAGAAAGACAAAAATGGTTGGCTTTTTCTCTTTAATTTTTGACAGAGTAATGTAGAATTGTATATCAATAATAACCAAAAAAAACATATAGAATAAAAATAATAATACTAAAAAGCAAAGCTGAAAAGAATTACAGAAAGAAGAATAAGAACAAACAAAATATTAGTACAATATAAATCATGAGAGACCCATTGAGTCAAAATATTCATGGCCAATATTATAAATAATCTAAGGTTTTTTATTATTCTAGCAGCAGCAGACAGTAGGGATAGGAGAATAATAATTGAAGAAGCAATGGACAAAAGACAAAAATAAAATGTAGAGACTATAAAATCAACATTATTGCCATGGTTTTGTAGTCCGATTTTGAACTTGTTGATGATGATCAAAGTGAGGAGAAGCAGAAGTGCATTGTTGTTGTTGCTGATGATGATGATCAAAATTATTTTTACCTTCCCCCATATTCATATTCATATTCATATTAAGAATATCAGCATGAGAAAATGATCTTAAACCCAAGAAATCTCTAGTCATTCCATCATTTTGTGCACTTCTTTTTGGAGTTTTTGTTGTTGTTGTTGATGATGCTCTTGATTCAGAGAGATTACTTTCATTTGATGATCTCCTAGTACTATCAAAAGCTTGTTGTTGATGATGATGGTGATGACCAAAAGATGATGATGACAAATCAAACCCACTTGTTGAAGACAGAGAATTCATCATATCTTGAAGCTGTTGCTGCTGATGAGTTTGTGCAGAAATGTGGTCCATGAAATTACCAGAACTCATGGCAGCTTTAGTACTATTATTGTGATCATCATCAGCATCAAAAGAAGTCAAGCCATGAGGAACAAAACTGTTATTATTACTATTACCATTTTCTATGTCTTCATGTGAAGACAAACCTAAACCAAAACCAGTTTCAGTTGTAGTAACAGAAGTAGTACTAGTAGGGTTATTACCATTGGAGGACATGTGACTATGGTGGGGTAGTAATACTGATCTAGAATTGTGATATGAAGCTGTTGCTGTTGTTGCTGCTGCTGAGGATGAAGAAGGTTTACTAATGGTTGCACCCATTTGAGCTGCTTTTTGAAGTAATGCAGTTGCAGACATATGCGGTGACGATGCCGCCGCAGACGGCGAAGAAATTTGCTGTTGGTAATTCTTATTTTGATGCTCATGGGAGTTATTTTCATGAGTTGGGGTTTGTTGTTGTTGTGAATATTGATCTTGTTCAAACCTTGTTGAATACATTGATGGTGAGGAAGTGGAAAGATCAATGGGTTGTGGACATGATAACCATGTTGGCATTTCTGGTCTAATCAAGTTGTAATGTTGCTGTTGCTGGGAATGGAAATACTGGGGTTGTAGATTATGCTGCTGCTGCTGCTGCTGCTGAAGTGGATTTATAATTGAAATTGTTGGTGTTCTTGCACTTTCTTCAGCTAATGCATCACAAAATGCTCTATGAGTAATGAAACTATCCCTCCTGCAAAAAATCCAAAACAACAAAAAACCAACACATGTTACCACCACACACACACAGCTAAAAAGACATACTACTTTGTTTCTTTTCTCTCTATAGACTTTACTTCTTCTCATTGACATACTAAAAGACATTGTATGTAGCTCTCTCTAGTCAAAGAGATGTTTGCATTAAAGGGTTTCTCTCAAGTTACTGTGTTGTCTCTTAAATGAAGTGTTTTTTTCAATACAGGTCTCAGTTAGAAACACATTTAATGAAGTTTTTTTTGCAGAAAACTAGAGACCACCCCATGATGAGAAAAAACAATACTAAATTCTCTTCTTAAATGAAGTGTTTTTAGGTGATAAAATTATACATATTCAATGAAAAAACAAACACTAAAATCTTCTTCTTCTCTCTTGTTGTCACTCTCTATTGACTAGTATATAAATGGTAAACATTCAAACATAAAAAAGCTGAAGAATTGAAGATATATGGCAAGAAATGAGTAAGATTAATGTGGATGGGGATGTAAATGAGCTTAGCTTAGCTATGTGCACATACCTTGAGAAAAGAGTACCACAGTCACATCTATACTCTCTAGTACCACATGTTTTAGAATGAGCTTTCCAATCAGATTGAACAGCATATTTTTTCGAACATTTCTCACATTTCCATTTCTTCTCACCATGTTTTCTACTGAAATGTTTCTTAATCCCTGTGAGATCACCAAGTGCTCGTGATGGATCATGATGTACACAATTTACCTCAGGACATACATATACTTTCTTCTTAATCACTTCGTTATTGTTCCTTTGTTTTAACTTCCATGGTAAATTATGTCCTCTTCTATGTAATTGTAGATTTTGATCTCTTTGGAAACCTTTGTTACATATCTCACATACAAATCTATTTGTTGCCATTAATGTCTTTGGTGATAAAGCTATCACTTCTGAATCTGGGTCTGTAATTAAACCAATCAAACCCCATGTTGATTAGATTACTCAACAAAGTTGAAGATAAAAGCAGTAAAAATCACAAATTTTTATAGTAAACTAAAAACAGACCTGGGTTTCCTGGTAAACTTCTCTTTCTTTTCACTGAAGGAGTTTGATGACTAGTAAGAGTAGTAGTAGTGCTTTGATTGTGAGGTGATAATGAAGAAGATAAAATTCCTTCACCAGATGCAGCAGAAGTAGTAGTATTTGTTAAATTTGATGACATGTTTTCTTCAACCAATAACTGCTGCTGCTGTTGTTGTTGTTGTTGAAGTATAAGACCTTTCATCATCACTTGAGAGGATGTGTTGATGATGATGATACTGTTTAGGGTTTGGTATATAGAGTACTACTCTAGTCTCTCTAGTGTTGTGTTTATGACCAGTGAGTCATCATCTCTGATTCTCTAAATCTTGGGATCTCAAAAACAAAATCAAAACCCCCATTTCCAAAAAAAGCAATAAAAATGAGAAATTTACAGACAGACAAAACCAGTTTGAGTACTACTACAACAACTTTATGAAAACAAAACCCATAATTCCTTTGTATATATTCTGTCTTGTATTTTCTTGTGCTAAGCTCAGCTTCAAACTCTTGCAACAAAAACCAACTCTATATTCAAAAAATTCTTCTTCTTTATCTTCTTCCTTCCTTGTTTTAGCTAACAACCACAAAACACACAGCCTTGTTTTCTTATATGAAGATAGGATTCAGTAAAATAATTATCATCCAGCTAAGGTTAAAAAGAAAACCTAAAGGCTTTTTTATATCTAGCTTCTAGCTCTAGGTAGGTAGCTAGAAGATCAGAAAGAAATTTGCAGAATGAGTGGGATGAGATCCAAGTAAGAAAGAAAGAAAGAAAAAAGTAGAGAAGAAAGCGATGAGAAACAAAGAAAGCAAGCTCTATAGCTAGCAGAGAGAGAGATAAGAGATATCCACCACTTCTGCAATCCTCTATTCTATTTCTACTACCCATCATTATTATTATTATTATTATTATTATTATTATGGATTATATTTTGAAAATGAAATCAAATACATACCCCAGAAAACACACAAACTTACTGATCTACTACTACTCTACATGGACCAAAGGGGACTTAACAGTGACGTACCACTTTCTGTCTTTTCCTACTAGCTATTACACACAAACACCCAAGTAAAATCATGGCAGTGTTTTTGGTGCGTGCAGTGCACACATAGCTGTATGAGTCTTGATAAGGGTACATGTTTTTTTTTTTTTTTTTTTTTTTTAAGGGAAAATTCATTCACAATGTGGGTTAAGAAGAAAAATAAATGGGTGAAAAACTGTTTTGTCACCACTAATATTAATAAAAGGTTCAATTTATAGCGTTTTGTATACGAATATGTTTTGAAGGAAAAAATAATTTTTTTATTTTTTCTTAAAACTGAACTAAATTGAAAAATCAAAAATATCATCTTTTTTTCTGGACGGATGTAGTATTAAGCAACTGGTTTGAAGGGTGAGAAGTTGTAACCAGTTGTCCCAAACTTCCACCCCTCTGCAATCCAAGGGCGTATATTTTGTGTCTACTGTTGATCTAAACATAATAAGATCGCTACGTGGTAATCATGTGGACTACCTGTACGTGCAACTAATCTCAAGTAAAATAGTGAAAAATACTTTTTCTTCCTCTTACTGTAATCCTTTTGTGTTACTGCCTTTCCTTCGTCTTAAAAGTAGTTTTTTCCTTTTTTTTTTATGAAGAAAAGCAAAGACAGTAAAAAGAATGGATATCTAATTTGTAAAGATAGATAGCTAGATAATTAAATTATGCTGATGAACAGATGAAGGGGTTAATCAATCAATTAGTTATTGCCTCTTCCTTATGGGTAGAAAGAAAGAGTTAAAAGGTAAAGGCACATAGTTCAGCTTTCTGCATTAAGACTAACATGATTGGTTAATTGATTGAAATCAGCAAAACATGTTCAAGAAATCATGTTCTTTATTTCTCCATTTATAGATTATTCGTGATTGATTCATTACCCTAGTCTACTGATGCAGAGCAGAATTTTGAAAACTTTACAGTACTCTAATACCATGGATGCACTGCCTACATGGATTTACACTATATCTCAAGGATAAATAAGAAAAGGTAATCGATTCTAATAGATACAACGTTATGTAAATAAATATGGAAAAATTAAACTTTAGGTCCCATAAAATGATACTTCTTAGCGTTTAGGTCCAAACTTTGTCCAGCTTTGAGTTTAGGTCCCAGTCAACTAAAGGACCAACGTTGACCGTATTGACCGTCCAAATGAGGGTTAAATAGTGAAATGACCAACTGAAATCGATTGTTTGAAATATTTACTAACTCTATCACATTAAACATGTGGCAGAATCGTGACCTTCTATTTTCTAATCGGATCAGAGGGATCTCGACCTTTGATTTCCTTCCCTTTTCTTCGTATAATCTCACGAGCTGTAGCATGTACATGTTACTAGAGAGAACAGAGTGAGGCAGAAGAGAATTTTTTTTGAAGAAAACAGATCGAGCCAGAGATTCATAGCGAACATAACACATTAGGACCAGAGATTCATAGAGAAAAGAGAAGAAAACAGATCCAGAATCCTTTGTGCTACTCGATCAAACATGTTATTCATAGAACCAGAGAGAAAATAGAAAGTGAGGAGAAGAAATATAAATTGAAGACGTGAAGAAGCTTGATTAGGTATGATTAAATCCAACCCACATGTTATTTCAATTAACTAATATGATTTGTTGTATTTATTCTAAAATTTCCATTCAATTTTGAAATTTAGGGTTCATCAATTTGGGGCTTTTCTAAAATTAGGGTTTCCATTCAATTTTGCATTTATTTCCATCACCAATTGAGATTTTGTTAATTCGAGTGACACATGAATCTTGGATGTTCGCAAATGAATAGAAATTGAAGGTGTTGCAACTGTTCATGTTTACTGGTGGGTATCAGTTTAGCTCTGTTCATATGATTGAATTTCTGTTAATTATCTATTTTTTTAGCATAAGTGTTTATTAATTTCTGTTATATATGAACCATTGATTTATCAATTTAGTTCTGTTGGGTCCATGGAATGGGAAGTGCATACAGTTTACACTGTTCTTAGCATAAGTGTTTCTCAAATCATGCTTGGTTGTATTAGTTGCTCCTTAGCATAAGTGACTGTCCATATGTTGGGAATGATGATTGGTTGTATTGTTTGTCCATATGTTGGTTCTTGACAGAGTAAATGTTGTACATGATGATTGGGAATTGTGTCTGTCCATATGCTGTAAATGATGATTAGGAATTGTGTCTCCTTAGCATAAGTGACTTTTAATTCACATTAACTATTGTTGCAGGTACTAAATCCCCAACAAGCTAACAGACCACCTAATGGAAGAGGTGTTGGTAGAGGTCAGAGAGGTGTTGGGAGAGGTCGTAGAGGTGGAGGTGTTGGGAAAAGTCGTAGAGGTGGAGGTGTTGGGCACACCTGAGCAATTGGCAAGTGATGAATGAATATTAGTTTAAATTTAACTTTTTGTTAGTTAAATTGGTTAAAACAGTCGATCTATTAGCCATTTTAAACTTGTTTACTGTACTAGTTAAATTTGTATCATGAAACTTGTTAACTGTTCAAATTTATGAAACTATTAATTGTGCTAGATTTTAAATTTAACTAGATTTTAACTTTTAATTGGGTAAGGTGTGGCCAGTCATCTAGCATTCGGAAGTTAGTAAGTTTAAAATTTGAGAACAGGTGTGGCCAGTCACGGTTGGGACAAAATTTGAAGTAACACAGTTCAAAAAAAAAATTCATTAGAAATTGAAGATTTAACGGCCGTTAACGGATCTAAACGGAGTTAGTATTTAACCCTCATTTGGACGGTCAACAAGGTCAACGTTGGTCCTTTAGTTGACTGGGACCTAAACTCAAAGCTGGACAAAGTTTAGACCTAAACGCTAAGAAGTACCATTTTATGGGACCTAAAGTCTAATTTTCCAAACAAATATCGTTAATTTTCATTTTAAAGCACCAAAAAATAATAATAAATGAAAATAATAATAAATAACTAGTCAAGAAAAGTAAAGGTAATGTCAATCTAAATAGGTCAATGATCATATAATTCATACCCCTTGTAAGATCCTCTTATATTTATAAGACTATATATCACTAGTAGTGCTTTAAGCCTTTAACATGGCTGTTACATGGATTTTACTGATCCAGTGAATGTAATGGTATTGAAAAAAGCAAAGAAAAAGAACGAAGAAGATTAGGCAAAAACCTCAATAATACATACGGAATATAAAAAAAATATATGTTATAATTATCTTAAACGATAAACAGACATATTTGATATTACCTCCTGTAAGGGTCATGGTGCTTTAACCCCTAATAACTCTTTTGACAAAGGCATGCTAATTAAAGAGGATGCTTCATTGTGCAAAGTCAGCCACCCTATGGTGGGAACACACTAGCTTAATTTAATGGAGGGATGTATTCCTGAGAAGCTTTTATCTTTTAACCATGAACTAAATTTTTTACGGAACATAAAAGTTTTTCCGGCATGCTCTGCAACAATCATGGGACCTGTCCGTAGTGCAGCTGATAATCTTGCCAATTCAGCTGCATGGCTTTGAATGGAGCATGGGCAGCCAGGGCGAATGCAACCCACCTTTAGACTTAGAGTCTTTTGAAGTTTTGTTGAACGATATAGGAGGGACTAGGGAGTGCCATCTTATTGTAGGGCTCTCATTTTTATTTTTTTTTGTTAAGGTGTCCTTGTTATAAAAATATTACCTCGACCCTGAAAGACATGTTGATGCAATAAGAGTGTGTCTCTAATTCTTTGCAAAATTATTGGTCTCATGACCTTATTTTATCAATCATTTGAAGAGATTTTCAATTGCGTTCTCATTTGGTTATGTGACTTTTAACACTTTTGAAGACATCTTTAACTTTTTTTTGTAATCCAAGACCAAGTTACAATTAGATTCTTATGTCAACCTATTCCTAAATGGAATTAGATGAATTTTGAACATTCAAAAAAGTTGATTCCCATGGTTGTCAATCAAATTGGGATGATAAAATAAGGTGATAAATATACGTTTTCTCCACAAAAATAATAAAGTTATTAGATGTTGATATATCAGATAATTTGAATTCAAAATATACTTTATTATGTATCATTTGATCAGGAAATAGAAAAAAAAATCACGAGAAAATAGTGTAATTTTCTTTTCTCTTTTTCCTTTTTCTGTTTTATGTAGTTTCGTGTATAAAAGAAAATCTGCACATTGTTTGTGGCAAATACCAGTGTTTTTATCATGTGCTTACATAAAATAAAAAAGAAAAGAAAAATAAATAAAAATAACATGATTTAACATGTTTCTCTTCTTTCAGAGTAAAGACTATGAGATAGCCTCGTCAGATTGAAGGAATATCTATCTGAAGGAGTAAAAAACCCGCCATAAAATAGAGTGTAGAAGTCTCTACGGTATATAATAAGCCGTTTAAATTAAATAAATATTTTAAACGGTATACTTTTGCCGTCCAAAATTTTTTTCTTTTCAAAAAAGAAACATACGGTAAATAATTAGCCGCTTAAGAAAAAAAAACAACTTGTTCAATATTCTTAAAAAAGGTTAACATCTTTAGCTGAAGTTTGTGAGCCACTATACATCACTACTAAAACCTTCTCAGTTGATGTGAAACTAGTAGAAAGGATAAAGAAGAAAGATTAGGGATCTTCAACTTTTGATTTTTTTCATACCAAATCGAATAGAATGTTATAAAAAAACTTCACTAAAAATAAAATAGGACAATTCTCTGGATCCAAAATCCATTTTTGAGAAAAACCCATGAAAACTATTTCTTCATTTCTAAGTTTAATTTCTCATCACTATCATTACAGAAATATTAATAACAATAACAGTTAAAAAAGTATCAGCAAAAAAAATTGTTTTATAAACCTTGTATTTTTTGGATGATAAAAACTAATTTAGGGCTACACATAAGATAAAATAGTTTTATTATGAAGTAATTCCCCCATCCCCACCCTCTATCCACCTATTTTATGTAATGGATAATTTATCATTAATTTATTATTATTAATGTTGATTAATTAGTTAGTTAATATAAGTTATAGATTATATAGTTAATATGTGTTAGAAAATGAAGAAGACCTAGATGATGATTTTGTACCGTCGACGTCCCAGAATCGGTAGATAATGTAGTACATTATCTACAGATTATACACTCTGAAATGAAATTCATTACAATCGAAAGTTTCAATGAGATTATTTACTACCGATTAGAATGAATTTCAGTTCAGAATAGAATTTTTCCCAATCTCTGATTTTATTCTTCTTCCATAATTGGTAGTAAGTGTAACCTATTTATCTACCGATTATATCAGTAGCCCCAAAAATATTTTTTCCAAGATTTTGAAAATGTTAAAATGTTTAATTTGTCTACTATCATAATCAGTAGTTTAGGCGAATAATTTACCTACCGATTGTCCTAGCAACCCTAAAAATAAATTTGTCCAAATTTTGAAAATATAGATATTTTCTACTACCACAATCGCTAGTTGAAGCGAATTCTTTATCTACCAATTGTCATAGCAGCCCCAAAAATAAATTTATCCAAATTTTGAAAATGTCGAATTTAGTCCTACAATTATAATCGGTAGGCAGGGGTTTAAATTATCTATTGATTATAATTGTATTTCCTCCAGAAGGTTGAGTAAAATGAACCTAGTATAATCGGTAGTAATTAGATAGGGTTTATCTACCAATTATATTACTTTCTGACAACAACAAGTAACATTTGCAGAATCGGTATATTAAGATAAACATTTACTTCCGATTACAACCAAACTCTGAGAATATATTTGAAAATTTCTCAGAATCGGTAGATAAAGTTAAACAATTACTTCCGATTACAACCAAACTCTGACAAAATATTTGAAAATTTCTTAGAATTTGTAGATAAAGTTAAACATCTACTTCCGATTACACTTTGGACTTAATGAACTCATAGCTTTCAACAAATGTGAATTCTTCTCCTTTTTCCTAATAGTAGTGTGTTTTTGCGAGATCTTCCTACACAAGCATGGAACAAAAAGAACATAATTCATCAAGTTTACTATGTTATTATTGGAATATCTTAGAACTTAGCTTATGTAAAAGATACTTACAAATTGTTGGATCGACAAGCCTAAATGAGTGCGGTTAAAGATTTGTTGTTGTGTAGCTATATAATCATATATCCCTATTCAGATAAGTTGGTACCTATAGTGAATTTGTTCAAGAAATATTTGCTTTGGATTTCCATAATATAGCACACATTTGATGTAGATCCTATCCCAAAAGGTTTCGGGTGCAACCCTTCCAGCTATGACATCTTCACGTAGGGTTTCGTTATACCATAGCCAAATCTACAGCTGAGTCAAATGTTACCATGCTAGTAAGTAGAGGTATGGAGTGAGTTACAAAGAGGAGATGATTGAATGAACTTTGTAGAGCGTATAAAACTAGGTGTGTGTGGTATTTGGTTGAGAAAACTGGTGTTTTTATAGGATAATTTCAAAAACTAGCCGTTGATTGTACTTTCATTCTAAATAATTGCACAACTTCCTCAAATATCAATAGTCATAAAAGTAAACAACAATCGGTAGATAATAGAAACCCTATGCTACCGATTACAACTATTACTCAAACACAACATCTCATTTTTCCCTATATAGAGAGAGACTTAACGGCTAGTATCTTCAAAAACGTACTACAAAAACTATAATCGGTAGATAATAGAACAATATGACATCCGATTGTATATCTATGGTTATTATTCCATGATTCTGTCCATCACCGTAAGGATGTTGAAATGAGCTTCCTAACGGTAATTTAATCATTTCCATCATCGCCATTCCTCGAGATATCTTGCTATAACTTCATCATTAGTTTCACCCCTCAAACGATATCGATTGACAAGATAAGCTAAATTCACGAATTGATCAACTTCTTTGCTTATGTGATTAAATCGACAAAAAAGATCAGCTCTATTACGGTTATTGGGGTTACCGGTGTCAATGCAGAATTTTTCGTGATCTAAATAGATCATACTCATTACACCATTTTGAAATCGTTCTTCTCCCCGTCTCAGATAGAATTGCACATATCACCTACATATAGATAAATCTTCTTCTACCGTGTATTTTGCAGTACTAACAATGTCATACCACTTTTGAAGATTATTACTTTGATATTGGAGAAGTAAAACTTAATGGTGGTGTGTGTATGAAAATCAAGACACCCTATTTATATAGATTAGAGTCCTAACGTATCTTTCTTTTTAAGAAATAGCCGTTGGAGTTAAGTGTAATAGGAGTGTAAACATAATGTGGTTCAAAAATATGAAAGTTAAGTGTAATCGGTAGTCACGGGTTTACAATCGGTAATAAATGACGCATACTATCTACCGATTAGGATAAATCATAAAACCTAAAGTCTTTCTCAATGGTATAATCGGTCGATAAGTTGTTTACTTATCTACCGAGTAAAATAAAAAAACCCACAAAAACCAAAATAAGTTTCAATGTTTTAATCAGTACATAAATAAACAACTTTTCTACCAATTCCCTTTAATCGGTAGAAAATAAAGATTACTTACTATCTATTAAAAACCAAAAACCAACAAAAAACCCAAATCCTTTTCAATGGGTTACTCGGTAGATTAAAAAATAAGTGAACTACCGATTACATATAATCGGTAGCAAATGATACATACTTAATACCGATTACAACCCAAAAAACAGCACAACTCCTCCATCAAATTTCAATGGTATAATCGGTAGACATAAAATAATTTTTCTACCGATGATTGTTAATCTGTAGAAAATGATACAATTTATTTACCGATTATAAAAAAAATCCAAAACGATAACATGAAGCCATTCATAATCCATAAATAAAACCCATTCATATGTTCTAAAGATAACCATTCATGAGTCATGAACATAATGTAAGAACTTAAAATCCCAAAGAACCTTTCAAAACAAACATAATGTCTACCAAAAGCTTAGAATCATAAAGGATTAAACAACTATCCTCAGCCTCGCTTACCACGACCACGACCAGCATTGCCACCACCTTGGGGATCAGCGACATTCTCCTCATTTGCGACACTTGAGGAACCCCGATCTCTTTTGACCTTCGAGGTTGGCTTCAACTTCGTCTTTTGAGCTTGTTTTTCCCCAAACTGAATGGCATAATCTTCATTGTCAATATTATTAACTAGGTCTTTGTGCTCCATTTGCTTCTCAATTGACAAAGGCACTCCTGACTTGATATATGCGGCCATCTTCTTGCTCAAAAACACAAACCGATTTTTCTGTTTTCATGCCACAAAATCAAACAATGAATACTTGGAACATTGAGACGTAATATTTAAATCAAGAGAAAAAAATAATATATACCATTCTTTTATAACCGGATGGTTTGTCTTTGATGATACAAATATAGGAAGTGTGACCCTTTCCTTTATCCTCTCAGATCACACGAAGATGAGAGACTTTCCGGTACCACTCCATATAGCCCGGAGATACTTCATCACCTTGGGTCACATGTCTCCCAACATCCACCATAAGTGTACGCCTGTCATGCCAATGCTTAACCGATGGCCTATATGTGTGAACTACCTTGAGAGAGTCTTTAGTAGACTCGCACTCGTCTTTATCCACGAAAAAATATTGCAGAATGTGATGCTTTGGTTCATTTTGTTCATAATCGTGCTTTCGCATCACCTTTGATCCATTGTACAAGATATATCCCGTGGGGTGCCACAACGGTCCAAAGTACAAACAGAGCTCGGAACTGATTGTAATATGTTCTTCAGCACGGTCTTCCTTGTATGGATCAAAGACTACATCTGCGGCCTTCATCGATTCTAGCTTCACCTTCGCATCTATCAACTCCTGCTCCTTACTCCTAGAACGGATGTTCTGAAAGAGGTATTTGTTCCTCCCGGCTCACCTTTTCTCCATTGTCTATTTTTATCGGCCAACTCCAATGTTGGGAGGTGGTCATAGATCCATGTCTTTATAAATAACAAAAAAAATATAAGAACATTGATTCTTAAAATATAAAAAATAAATATGTAAATAAAAGTTAACAAATTACCTATAGTAGGCTCACATTCCCGACAAGTACGCGAGGAAAATGATACCCCACGCATAATCACTGACTTCATCTAGAGGATGCAAGAGCTGTAAGAGGTTGGCGTCGAACCTGTTGCCGCTACTGTCGGGGAAATATGGCAGCTTTTTCAGCCAACCGATAGAAAAGAGGGAGAGGGCGGCTGTAGCTATGCTACCGAGTTGGATTGACTGATTTATTGTAAGTTCTCTCCACTATAGAAAGAGGGAAATAAAGATAAAATACGCTAGTAAATACTAGAGGATAGGCTTTCTACATATGTATCGTATAAAGCACTATTTTAATTAGATGTAGCAAAAAAAGAGACTTCATAAAAGCCAAAATATAAAGAAATGGATAAAAGATCTAATTTTTAGGGGTAGCGCCGTAAAGATCAATTAATTATATTTTGGGCCGATACAATAAGAAAAAAATGCTTGCTTATGTAATGATATGAGATATAAGTTAAGAAATCAACTTATGTAATAGAGTTGATCCACTAAGGTATTGACGTCAGTGTAGCATCAGATCTCAAAGATAATAAGTTCTTTCTTTCTTAGAGAGGAAAGTCTTTTTCAAAGATTCTATATGAAAATTAAACTGAGATAGCTACTTTTCAGAAAAAGATAACAATAGTAGGGTTCGTTTTTTTAAAGGTAGGAGAAAAGATAAAATTTATTTTTTTATGAGAGTTTAAAACTTACGTAAATGTAATTAACCCCTTCTATTTAACCCGAGAATTTTTTTTAATATATTTATGAGAAATCTTATTTAGTTAGATAGGGTCGATAAAGATGGTACACCAAAATAATTGATTGCTGAGCCGTATGAGGTCTAAACTCTCAAGTACGGTCCTAAGGGAAGGAATCGACCCACCTATTCTGACCGAGGAGAAAACAGACCATTCGACAGGGATATTCTGAAATTACGGAAGCTTAGTACGATCAAGCTGTTGAATATTGGAAACAAGCTATAGCGCTTACTCCAGGTAATTATATTGAATCTCATAATTGGTTGAAGATCACGCGGCGGTTTGAATAAGAACACTATTTTTATCCGTCACTAAAAGAAAATGGATCTTTCCCCTGAAGAGCTAATCAAGGAATTTCATCGTATCCCTTCTATGATTGTTCTTTTCTATTTCGTATAGTACCTCGTAGGCACAAATGATACACGACTATAGTACATCATACATCCTTTTTTGCTATTCAAACTAAAAAAGCCTTTGAATGTGGATACTGGGGTCTTATTCAAGACTGCCCCAATGAAGTGATTTGGAATTAAGAAATAGTAATACGTCCTATGTAAGATATAAAGCAGCTCTATATAAGCACCTGTAATTTACATATGAATAAAAAAAAAGTTTTTTTTTGCCACCGTGAAAGGATTTTAAAATATTTAAAAGGTCCGATGAGCGCCTCATGGCTATGTCATAATAGATCCGAACACTTGCCCAGGATAGACTTCCATATCATTATTGCTCTGGTTAGTGGGACTTAGATTGGAGGAACTCGCTCCAAAGGCCTTTCACTGATAATACAGGGTATAGCTAGTACATAGATTTAGTATTCGATAGGTCCTTCAGGAACAAATCTTGCTTGTCGAGTTTGGGGCCTAACCAAACCATAAAAGAAAACAGATTACCCCTTTACTTAGAGCGGATTCCTCCCCTTATATTTGGACTTAAACCTACTACAACACTAATTTAAGACTTTAGCTATTAAGAACAAGGATAACAAACAAATTCCTCTTTCTTTTATTACAATATAATCTTACGCCGAGGTTCCTTCCTGATTGACTAATAGTTCTCCTATTGCAAGGAATGCCGGGTCGACCCCGATCATTCACCTCTCTGATTGGCCCATCACCTTGGACCGATTGGACAATATCAACCTTAGTTGGTTCATCTTGCTAGTGATGGTGATCCCTCGTTTTGATCATGTCCTACATTTGAGTGGCTAAGCTTGGGAACACATCCGTTTGGGTATATGGAGCCGTACGCATTGACACTACCGCTTTTGGAACTGGAGGAAATCAACTCTCCAATCTCTTCTTTCTCCTTGGTGCCGCTGAAGTTATTCCTCAAGTCGACCAATTTGAACTGCTTGGTTGGGTAAGAAAAACACCTCTTGAACTCATCCTCCGAAGTTTCTTGGTCCCAACCAAAACACTTGTTAGTGTAACTATAAAGCTCCTTCCATTCCAATTGCTTCACGTAATTTTCCTTCACAACCTTACCCTGGCCAGATAGAACCAGAATTCTGCACAACATCGTGTGGGGTAATCGTCATCTCGCCAAACGGAACATGGAAGGTATCAGTTTCCCCATAAAATCTCTCCACAAAGGCTGATATCGCCACCTTGTCATGGTCTAGCATTGAATTATCGGCTGCATTAGATAACCCAGAGTTCTCAATAATCAACTTGAACCTTTCACATTTACCATCTAAATCCCATTCAAGCATTTTAGTTGGTATGACTGTATCTTTGAGCAGACGAACCGCATGAGTGTGATCCTATCATACACGACGGATTACAAAATAATTAGAACGCTACGAATTCGACGAATAAAAAATAAATAACTTAAACAAAAGATTCAAAATATTACCCCAGTGAAATAGATGACTTTGACCCAGCAGTCTTTATATTCAAATAGTAATGCCCCTCCATCACTTGGTAACCCAGGGGTCACGCCTTCTGGAATACCCTTCATCATCAAAAAGGGGTGGGGAAAGTATTCTTTTTTTTTTTCCTTCTTTTTTTCTTTCCCTTTATCTTGTCCTTATCCTTTAGTAGCATTTGGTTGTCCTACATATGCACTTGGTTGACTGGGTTGTGATTGCGTTCCATCTTCGATAGAGATTTCGGGAGCGCTCTTCTCTCTTCTGGCACTAGCCGTTAGTCTTTGACCCCCGGGACGACGAGGCTTAACAACACCATGGTCTGAAACAACAACTTTATCTTTGCCTTTCTTAGCTCCCCTATCCCTAATAAGAAAAACAAAGAGCAAGTAAAGTTAGTTTTCGAAAACAATTGAATGATAATATAATCGGTAGAAAGTATAGGATAATAACAATCGATTAAACATAATTGGTAGTTCGGGTTCTACACTATCCTCCGATTAAAAACAATCAGTAGTAAATGGTCCAACATTAACTACCGATTATAATTCATTTTTATCCAGAAAGCATATGGTTTTGAGGCTAAGTTAATCGGTAGATAAATAAAACCCTTTACTACCGATTATAACATAACCCTAAATTTTTTTCAATTTCGAAAGCTTACATAATCGGCAGTAAGTATTTGCATTTATCTAACGATTATAACTATTGTTTCATCTTCTACATCCCTAAACATCTACAATAATCGGAGGAAACAAATCTATATTATCTACCGATTAAAACTCCAAAGTATACATAGAGAAAATACCTTACAAAATCGGGAGATAGATATTACACAGATCTACCGATTATGGTCGATGTTATTGAGGAATGAAGAGCACGAACATAATCGGTACTAAACCTCCGATTATGACAAATCATCGAAAACCCTAGAAATTCTATTGACGATTTTATTCAATTGAAACAAAATAAACACAAATAATGGTAAACCCTTACCTCATTGGAGCCATTAGATCGTTCTGGAGAGACTGATTGTTAGAATCAGTCTCTGTATCTAGTTCATCATCTTCGTGTTCTTCATCTTCTTCACTATGTTCTTCAACAATCTCTCTGTTTTTTAATCTCTCCATAAAATTTGGCCAATTAGTATTATCAGATTGACGACTTGTTTGTTTCGATCGAGCCATCTTTATATTGAAGAATCGACGATGATTTGGTACGGCAATTAACGACGATACAATTAATTGGTTTCGAAAAAAAAATAACAAGGGAATTTTTTTCCTCTCAATCGATAGCTATAAAATATGAGAAAAGAAGAATATAAATCGGAAGAAAATGAGAATGAGTTTGAAGAGTTTAGCTAGGTTTTGTATTAGTGGAAGGGTATAATTGGGTTCTTACCACCATTTGGACATCCCACAGTAACTAGGATTAGATGAGCATAAATAAATAGCCCCAAAATAATTCTTATCTGCCCCTAAAAATGTAAGATTTATGAATTATCATGTCTTCTACAGCTAGTAATTGTATCTTCTTCCACTGCATAGAAAAAGATGGAGTACAAATCCACAACAAAATTAACGCAATTGATCTGTGTACGTACATTTGAAAAGGTCAACACAATTTATGTTTGTTGAACCAACTATTATAGATGAAAATGTGAAACCCATTGCCTTCTTATGGATTGCACAAGAATTTATCCGGGGTGAATTGAACTAATTTAGAGAGATAGCTTCAGATCCAAATCTATTTCTTGAGTATCATTTGAATATTCCCGTGAGTACTGACTGCTCTCCTTTTTCTCCACCATTAATATAGAGTTTAATTTTTTTTTTATCGGGTTAATTGATGTTTGGTATTAAGATTTTGTCCAGTTTTAGTCCTTGGTCTAACATTTATCCAATGTTAGGATTTGGTACCTGGAATAGATGTTGACTCGAATTGACTAAGTTAAGTCTAATTTTAATTAATTTTACCATATACACATTTATGCATTTACTATTATACCCTTCAATTCATTCTTTAACTCACGACATCTCTTTTTACCAAGCACCTTGCGTGCATTTCTGCTACTTAATTCAAACATGTAAATTTGGTATTTTCAACATTGATTCATCTAAGTACCAAACAATCAATTAACCCTTTTTTATCTACAAAACAAGATATATACTTAATAAATCAATCAAAACAACAATATCTTTGAGCCTCAAACGTTATCATCAGCTCTGTCTCTCCTAAAACTCAGCTTTAAAGAGATACTAATTTACAGTAAGGAAAAACAAAAACACCAATCATTTTTCTTTCCTTCTGTTCATCTCTACTCTAATACGGCATATTTAAAGTCGTGAGAGATCAAAGATTACCTATACGACATACTTAAATCCGTGTAAGAAAAAAAAAAACAAACATCAAAATGTTTGCCTTATGTTTCCTTTCTAATTGTATACGGTAAAATTATTTTTCATTTTTTTTTGTTTATTTCAAACGACAAAATATAAGCCGTATAGTGAAGACTTTCATCCACTCTATCACCTGAATGAGACTCTGATTGAGTTTTGGGTGAAAATGGGTTCCTCTCTACCCATAGTAGGACTAAATTTGATCAAATTTAATTAGATCTTTCAATTTGAATGAGACACTCCTATAGTCCCTGCTCTCACAAGTCACACCACATATATTCTTGACAGGTGAGATTGATAAAGTGCTTAAGCAGAGATATATATGGACAAGTAGCGTCAGTTGTTCTCGATATGATCAAATTTAATTAGATTTTTCAATTTAAATGAGACACTCAAGTCCTGTAGTCCCTGCTCTCACAAGTCACATCACATATATTCTTGACAGGTGAGATTGATAAAGTGCTT
>JAJJMC010007429.1:495921-552544 GCA_023531435.1 Papaver californicum | reverse complement strand
AAGTCACATCACATATATTCTTGACAGGTGAGATTGATAAAGTGCTTAAGCAGAGATATGTATGAACAAGTAGCGTCAGTTGTTCTCGATATTAATTCAAGAGGTTTCTTGAATCTAAACATATGATTTTAATTCATGAGCCCTTAACATAATAGGCCATTTTTTGTTTGAACGGTTTCTCAAACTTTTTTAAGAATAAAAAAATAAAAATATTATGAAAAGGAAAATTTATTTAGGTTTAAGTCCAGTATGTGTTTGATATATTAATTAATAAATGAATTTAGTGGGGCTGCATGAGTTTGGCCGTGATGGCTTGACACTTCTTGTTCTAATGGGTTGTCGGAATTAAACAACAAAAATTCGTAATCGACTATAGGTTGGGACTTTCCGAAACCGTTCCTTCGTATAAAACGGACCCATCCCATTCAAAAATAATCCCCTACTAGTTCCATATAGGGTGGGTCCAGTTCCAATGTGAGGGAACGGTGTTGGAGGAGTCTCACCCCACGGTCCTGAGGCCCATTTTGGGTCACATGGGCATTAAAACTGAAAAATCTTGTTTTTGGGTATATAATTTTTTTAATGGGCATACAAAACACTTAGCCTATCTAGGATGGTTTATAAGAGGTGTCTAAAGAGGGTCAATTACTAAGTTACCTTTTAATTATTGGAATTATTAAAATACCCTCTAACTCTTAATTAACTTCCCTCAAATCAGTTAAAATTAAACCTATAAAATACAAAATTATACAAATCAATTACACATTCAAATCAAAACTAATTTCTTCCCTTATTCCCCTCTTCTTCCCTTTTTTTCACCAGAGAAAAAAAAAACTCCACGATTTCGATTTTCATCGCCGTCAATTAATCGTCGATTCGTAAAACTTTAATCGTCGAGTATACACAACTACAAACCTACAAGATGAGTCGTTCGAAGAATCTTACCGGACGCAAGAAATCGAAGAATCAAAGTGAAGAAGAACAAGAAGAAGTTGGAAAAGTTGAACTCGAAATTAAATTAGGAGGAGAAGGAGAAGGCAGAGTGGGAGAAGAAAACCTCAACATGTATATTCGAAGGTATTTCTCACAAACCCATCTGTTTTTCCTTTGCATGCAATTGAGATTTAGGGTTTAAATCGAAAAAAAAGTAGGGGATTTACAGTTTCAGTGTTGAATTCGGTTGAATTTTTTTGTAAGATTCAATAGAATTATCAGCCGAACTTGTTAAGTTCGTTTGAAATTAAAATTTTACAAAATCATCCAAACAATGTTAGTGGTCTGTTAAGTAAAAAGTTCGGCTGATTCGAGAACTCCTAAAATCAGCCGAACAATTCTCTGTGCTTTTCAAATTTTCAGAACTAGAAATTTTCGGCTGAAAATGAAATTTCTAAATTCAATCGAACTTATGTATATTGGTATTATTAGTTAAAGTTATTGAAGTTTGGCTGAAAAATCAAAATCTCGGGACAACCGAACTTTGTGGATTTTGCATCATTAGCCGAACCTTGTAATATTGGTTTACACTTCCTATCAAATATTAGACGAACCTTATGAGTTTGCTACCAAAAATTTATTGTTTGAGGTATTAATTAGTTTTTATACTTTGTGTGCGCTAGGAACTAAGGTAAAGGTAAAAGAAGGAACATGGAGGTAACTCCTTGTTCTTCTTCTAAAACTCTTGAGACACGAGGAGGCCGCATCAAAAAATTGGGAGCCGGTAATAGGGGAATTACTATTCTTATTCGTGAACCAAGGCATGAGATAGATAGATGATGCGTGTCGTAATTGCAACAAATTACTCAAGATATTTCCCACTAATTAACTAGTAATATAGCGGTAGTAAGGATCGTTCCCACAGAGAGATGTGTAATTGATAGGTTATCTAGATTTGCAAAACTATAATAAAAAAATACAAAAGGGGGATTAGTTGTTTCATTACTAAAGATATAATAAAAAGGTAATATAAATGAAGAGATTATTAGGGAGCAATGTTATCCCCAAAGTTCCTTGTGTAACCATATACCGTAGTGCTCGCATATCATATTCTATCCAACTGAACCACCAAGTAGTAGCGCACTCAAGGTATAACTCAATCGAGAGCTTTAAGTTTTGTGAACTTAGGTTGATCCTAGCAGTTAGAATCTTGGTGCAAGGTCCACGTACTAGTGTTGTCTTCACACACGATTGCTCCACAGAATCCCTCTGCAAGGTCTCACGTTCTCTACTTGTGTAGGAGGTGCACGACAATTACGGATCGCTCAACTCTCTACTAGCATTAGAATGATCAATAAAATAATCCAATTGTAAACTTGAACAATCTAGAAATCAATTATAACCCCTAGATATGATGAAAACAAACGATAATGATTAAAACTTCAAACAAAACTTGTATTAACTAATAAAGCTTCACGCTTAGAACATTGAATTCATCTTTAATCAACAAGAGATTAGCTACTCATATTACAAAGAAGAATGGTTTCCCCCTAAATGGGTAAACCCTAGGTTTTTGATGTAGAAGTTGTGATATGAGAGGTAGAGTATATAAGAGATTACTTAAAAGATGTCTGGTTGGAGCCTTATATGTCTTATTTTATAATTTTCAATGCTTGTTCCTCAAGTATCCTAGTCGGTTTAGGAATCCCTTTCCTAAAATAACTTCTATCTTATGTAGGAAATAAAGACCCAAAACGGTTCGTGAAAAATAGTTGAACAAGGTTTGCAAACCATTTAATTTAAAAATTCAGAGGTGTATGGTTTGCGAACCCTTTTAGTACACAAATTCAGACGGGTACGGTTTGCAAACCTCTACGGTTTGTGAGCTAATCTTCAATATTATCTTGTTTTTCTCATAACTTCTTTGTCCAATGTCGGAATGACCTCATTCTTTTTGCTTGGCTTCGTCTTTCAATTATCTTGAAGATGATGATAAAAAAACTATGGATTTGAAGTTGAACTTGGTCTTTGGACCGTCTCATGTTCTTGATCATCTCTACTCCTTTTCGTTGCACTTCTTCCACTTTCTTTGACTTGGACACTTAGATACTTGGAGTACTTCATCTCTTAGCTATTTTGTAGACATTTTCATTCTTCTTGGGATGATTCACCTAATAGAAACAAATAAAAGAAAACAAGAGTAATAAAAATTATATGCAAGAATTATAAAAATTATTAGTTTGGATTTGAATTGAAATCATGTAAATATGCACTTATCAATAAACAAAAAGAAGAGTTCGAAGACACGGAAGATGATGTACCACAAGTAGGAGGAGGAGATGATGATGGTGATAATGAACAAGAAGACGAACCACAACAACAAAAGCAACAACGAAAAGGGAAAAAGAAGGACTTTGAACCACAACAACAAAAAGGGAAAGATAAGGTCCCTGCTACAAAGAGGGATACGGGACGTCACATTCCAGATGAGAATTATGTAATAAAGCCTTGTAAGAAGGGCCTACCCCATGGCACTCCAAAAGATGGAGGAGAGGTCCGTATTGGTTACGCCGAGTCTTGGGCGAAGAAAATCTACGAGACTCCTGATCACCAGGATGCCAAATTTTTTTTGAGACACCATAAGGCTGCACCTTGGGGAATACAAAGTATTCGGGGAATACGTTATGGTGAAACAATATTCGAGCACGGGGCATTTTATGCTTATTGAAGAGACACATCCCAACATTCATTACATAACTATGCCACGAGATCCGTTAAAGAGCTATCCTATGAGATTCATAGTTTAATTAGCTAATAGATGCAATGTTATTTGAATTCAATTAAATGTAATGATATTTAAGGGGATGTAATTTGGGTTAGTTATGTAATGGGTAATTTTATGAATGATCTCGGTTATTATCTTACATAATAGTCCAAAGTTCGGCTGAAATTAGCATTATGACTTTTAAGCCGAACCTTTAAATTACAAACAATTTAATAAAATAGTCGAGAGGTTCGGCTAGTAATCAACAACCCAAATATCAGCCGAACTTGATCACTTTTTAAAAAATATAGCCGTTAGGAACATTACTCTATATATACCCAGCAATTAATTCACCTCAAACAATCACATATTCACTCAAAAATGGCACTCCTTAGTGCTAATTTTAATCTAGATGAAGATTAGGCTCTTTGCAAAAATTATGTGCTTTTGTATCTAAAGAAGGGTGAAGAACGACGTCAAAATGGACTAGTTAGTATGAGTTATTGGGATAAAGTTTATGAAAACTTCTGTGCCGAAACTGGTAATCCTCATAACAGGGATTTTCCAGCCTTTTTTTGTAGATTTCAAACTATAAGAAAACAAGTTGAAGAATTCATAGCTTTAATTCGGGTTGTCAATCGATATGGATTAAGAGGTGAAACCAATGCGGAGGTTGTTTTGCGAACTCGAGAGGAATGGAGAAGATGGAAAGGAAAGATTTTTGAATACGAAGCTCATTATGACATCCTTCGTAAGTTTCTTATATTCTGTATGGGATGTTAAAAAAATTGTTTTAACGATCATTCTAATATGTAATACAATGTAATGATATGCAGGTCAGTTATGTCATACATATCTAAGTATGAATAAAAATAAGAAGCTTCTTTACATAACAATTTATAGTTCGGCTAAAACTAGAATTAGCACGTTTCAGCCGAACCTTCAACCATCAAGAAATAAAGCTTAATTATCATAGGTTCGGTTGTTTCTTAAAAATCTAATTTAAGTCGAACATTAGAAACTTTGTTTGGAACTAAGTAGAATATTTGTCTGATTTTGAAAAAAAACATCTATCTGCCGAAACGCATAATTATAAGGGTTCGGCTGATTCGTAAAATTATTTTCAGCCGAAATTAGAAATAATAACATTTCAGCCAAACCTGACAGAAACCTTGAATTTCCAGTTCAGCCGAACCTGACATAAAAATTCCAAAAAACCAGGTTCGGATGTGTATACTACTTATTAGCCGAACACTATGTATCCATTCACTTCCTAGGACAATTGTGCGACAACAAAAAACAAAGAAAGAACCACAAAATATTTCATTACTAGGGTGAGTTTCGAACGGTCCACCAAAACCAAACAAGTCAAAAAATTACATTTTATTTCACGACAATTCTAATTTTACCGCATCTTCATTTATCGTTGTTTCATCATAGTCACTTTCGTCTTCCTCATCATCCGTCAGTATAATTATATGTTGGCTTCCGAATGACATATTCAATGCATTCCAAAGGTCCATTTCCATCGTATATTGTGCACACCAATCAAAAGTGTATATTTTTTTTTGAATTTAGGCCAAAAGGTATTTTTATCCAACGGAGGTAATGAGTACCTGTGTTGTAATTTGAGACCGATATAATGACATCTTTCAACATGTCCAATAACAAGTCTCTCCTTTATATTCTCCATTGTTTGCTTCTTCAAATAGTCCTAATTGTTCGAAATGATATGATAACCATAATTCCCATCCCATTCGACGTCCTCCATTGTTATTATATGCTCACGTATGAATTACTTCGGGTAGGAACTCTAAGTATTTATCATAAATCACATTGGTTGGTCGGTAAATGTTATCGAACTTATCATTTTTAGGACCTTTCATGTTACCCCTTGCATGTACGGGTTTTTTATCCTTTTGCTTGGGGTTTTCCTTTTTTGGGAAGGATACATCTTACCCCTGAGTTTAACGTCTTTTTGAATATCTTTTGGCGGGGACGGACACAAATATCCATTGTTTTCCATGAATTCTTGGTTATTTGCTTTGCCTTTATCCTAACTCGGCCGACCACGCTTCCTTGAAAGATTCGCTTCTTCTCTTTTTTCCGCCTTCTTTATTTCCCTCTTTTCTTCTTCCTACTTTGCATCATGGTACTCAACTCCGGATGGATTCCTTTGTGTTGCGGCTATCTTGGAGGCTTTCCTTGTCTTTTTCCGGTTAAGTCTATTGCTTGCCTATCTTTGGGTTTTCTTTTTTTCGGTTTCAAATACATTTTCCTCGGTGAAAGGATAGAGGATTGGCCTCAAGTTGTGCATTTGGATTTGTTTTTGAGCTCGGTACATCCGTCGGTACATCTCAGCAAGTTTTTTCCCATAACTTGTCTCCTAAATTTCTTCATCGTCGGGATCTTCGGATGAGGGAGGGTCAAAACTTAGTTGTTTCCAAAAAGGATGAATATCCTCAAAAGGTATGATTCCATCTTCGTACCCGGCTATGTAGTGGCGACACTGAAGCCCCATAGATTCCTTCATTTTACGCAAACATTCTTCATAGGGTTGAGTGGTCCAATCTTCCATCAAATTCACTTCAACCATTAGTTTCTCAAACCACAAATAGGAGACCCTATACATTAATCCGCGAAGCCACGAATTATCCTTTGTAATCTTTGTTTTTGATCATAAGGTTATGTTCGAATGCCGCTTTGATTCTTATGATATTGGTTTTGAAATAGTCATCCATTGCGTGAAACATCGCGACAAACGTGTCAACACAACCAAATAGGTTCTTCTTCAATTGATGATGAGCCGACTCTACTATACTTGTAAGTTGGTTGCCTAAGTGTTTGTGTTGATTTTTGAACGCATACACAAACCTTTCCTTGTGAGGTTCCAAGAATTCCTTACGCAAATAGGTAATGACACTTGGGTATTTGGATCCCCAGTGTGCAATAAGCATTTTATGATTCTCTTGGTACACGTCTTCGCTAATTGACATGTCAAAGCATTCCATTCGTTGGAGAAACAAGCCCACAAACTTTCATTAGCTTCATATTCTTTCTTGAATTCCTCATTTTTCTTTACTTTTTCTTCCTCCGGTAGCTTAGAAAGCTTCTTTAAGTCTTTCAACTTAAGCGGCTGAATTTTCGGTTGATAATTTTTCTTTACATTGTTCCAAACATGAAACGTACAAAGAAAGTTGTGTGGGTCTTGAAATACCATTCTAATAGCATACATCAATACTTGTTCTTAGTCGGTTACGATCATCTTAGGAAAGGTATCCTCCCGAAAGATTAACTTGCATTATTCTAACCTCCAAATGTAACTTTCTCTTTTCTCGTCTTTCAAAAAGCAAAACCCAACGGTGAATGGTGTCTTGGTCGACGTATATCCGATTATATTCATCAACGACATCTCATATTTGTTTGTCTTGTAGGTGCAATCAATTATAAGAACTTGCGGAAAGTATGGAGACAATCAGACGTATTCCGGGTGGGCAATAAAAAGACGTGTCACTTGTCAAAACTCATCCAATTTCTTTTGAACCATGTAGTTGTTGTTCGCCGCCAAACAAATGACTTGTCGCATCACCAACCTACCTTGTAAATTATTTTTCCTCAAAAGGTTTCTCGCGTTGTAGATAGTCTGTATGGTGGACTTGTTATTCTCGTCATCCGCCTTTAATTTCCCAAGAATCTTAATCGGTGCCATACGTGTCCGTGATATTTTATCTACTTCTACGAGTTCTTTCGGCTTTAACCTTGCGACTTTTGCATGCCCGTGAATATCAAGTGGACGTGGGTGGTTCTGACGACAATCCATCTTTTTATTCATAATCCAATGTTTGTTCATGCTTGTTGTAGTTGAAAACGATTTTGAAAGGGCAATTTGTTTTCTTCGTTTTACTTTTATTCTTTCTCCCGGTTTTAGGCTTATACACAAAACGCCCCTTAACCTTACTTGCGCCTAGCCCACTTCTCTCATAAACCATTTCAAACCGGTCATCTCGGCTTTGCTGTCCGCAAACTAGTACACAATTAATTTTGATTCCATGTTCCTCATACCAAGACCTTGCATCCGGTTAAGATTTTCATGTCTACATGGTTGCAAGATCAAAAATAAAGTTAGTAACGGTATCACTTAAACTTACAAACTAGAGACCAAAATCAATTTGTTACCTACCAAGTCATTTTGAAAGTGATATTTATTATCTTTGTAAATAATGAAGTTTTCCGGAGGTTGATCGTCCATTGGTACAGGTTGGGAAGTAACTATCTACAAGAATATCGCGAAGTTAGATGACCACAAACAAATTTTACATATGGGTTTTGCTGATTCAATAATCATCTTTCCATCCGAACCTTGAGTATCCAAAAGTTCGGCTGATACGATATTCAGATTTTCAGCCGAACAAAGGGTTTTTTTTCTTCCAAGAAATTCAACTGTATAGTTTGGCTGATTCAATATTCTCAATTTCAGCCGAACCATGACACTTGTGTATTCCAAGTATAGGTTCGGTTGATTCAAAAGTTAGCCGAAAAATTCACTGATGGCCACGAAAAAAATGATCGAAATGTTCGGCTGTTTATTGGAACCAATTTTCAGCCGAACCTAGTATTGTCCCTTGGCGCCAAATTACAAATACAAAGTTCGGCTGATAATTGGTGCTCATCGAAACAGCCGAACTGTTCTTGAGCATGTAGTTCGGCTAATATAGTTTCAGCCGAACTTAAACCCGATAAGTCGAACCCTTAAAAAAAATCCATCTTTCGATGAATTCAACCTATAAAAATTATATCAAACCTTATTTAAGACCGTACCTGAGTGTTATTAGCAATGGGTTCCTCAACCATGTATTCATTTCGGGATTTGGCTCATAAAAATTATCATTTTGAGCTTGAACTTGAGTTTGTGAAAAATCATTCTCATAATCCAAAAATCAGCCATTTCAGGATCTCTATCGTAGTTGATGTTTATTTTATGAGCTTTACTTGATGAAGATCGCCCTCCTCATTCGAATCATGTATTTTCATCAAAAACCCTAGGTTTTTCTTCACTTCTTCTTCTACTTCTCTTGGAAAAAGTTTTTCCCAAAAATAACTTTTTCCTTCACTAATTATAACTTTTAAAACCGATGATTACATTAACTACTAATCATTATAATTAACCACTAATAATTACAGTAACTACTAATCACTATAATTAACCACTAATGATTACATTAACTACTAATCATTATAATTAACCACTAATGATTAATTATAAGCCTAATCATTATTTATTAAATACTAATAATTAATATTAACACTAATTCCATAAGGGTAATGTGGGTATTATCGAAAATCGGTGGATATGGGGTTTTAAAAATTACTCCTAGTGACCTTATTTTGTCACTATATGGTATGCCCATTAAAAATGTTGTATGTCCAAAAACAGGATTCAAAACGAAACGTATTTCGAAAGCTCCTCAAATTCTAGAGAGGTTGCTGAATAAGATAAAAAAGGATCATTTTACAGTAAATTTTATAACTCCTCTCCTTATCCTATTATTTTTCATAATGACCAAACTTTTCTTCTCTTAAATTTGTGTTAGTTTATCTATTAAATTTAGGTTATTAGGCTTGGCAATTCAAACGGGTACCAAGCTGGACTGTTTGGGAGGGTACCAAGATAAGCCAAATTTTAGGGAAAGCCTGAGGCCGCCATTTAAACTAACCAGGCCAGGCAGCCCGTATCAGGTTTTAGGCTCCTACGACTACATGCAGGCTTGGGCGAATACAGACAGGCTTTGGGATCCTAAAAAGATTAGGCATCTATATCTTTCTTCACAGTTTCTAATCATCAATTAGTTTAACAGTTTAACTGTAACAGTTATTATAATAATATGATTCGTAACAGGTGACATGTAACGATTGAAGTTTGCCACCTGCAATAACATTCATTTCAGCATTGCAATTTATTTTTGAACCTACAATACAATTCATTTATGAACCTGTAATGTTGAATGCGGAATTTATAACTTAGAATTCATTTACATTCTCATTCAGCAATACATACATTCTCATTCTAACAAAACAATAAATTCAATAAAAAAAAGAGTCTACGTGAATCACATTACAAAGTAATAGTTCGTTGCATTTGCTCATTTCTGTTTAGGTGCAAATTAAGTAAAAGGTTCTCTTCTTTTATCCGTTACCAGTGTAACGGGCAAAAACCCTACGGAACTTGCAACTTTGTACTCACTTTTTTCACTTATTAAAAGATTTAATGTTTTTCTGCAAGTCCAACGAATTCAATATGTCTAAATTCTCTTCTTTTTTTTCCCTGTGCCGCGTGTGCCATATTTCCTTTCTTCTCTTGTAATTGCGCATTTGTGGTTAGCTAATTTCTTCGAGGAACTGCATGTTTTACCTACCTTCCTAAAGGTCTCATTTTTAAGTAAGATGGATTGGATAATAAAGCAAACCACGAATAAGAATTTGAAGGACTTTTGTGTGATGCTGCACATCTCTAACAACGCATAAAAGAAAACTATACTATCTACTAGATTTAAGTCAATTTAGGTAACAATGGTTGCTCTTTTTCTACGAAGACATACCAAGAAAAACACCACTATAGTGCTTGCTCATACAGCAAGTAGCAGCTAATATGCTAGAACAAAAAAAGTTCGAATTGCAACTTGGTTAATGTACTAGTGATCCAAAATGGGCCTCAGGACCAAACCTATATCCTGGCCCAGCATGATCATATCCATCAAACAACTTGCATAATATGGAGCACCCGGAAAACTCGATGTGCTGTTGTTTACTAGCACAGTCTAGCTCACTTAACCTGACCCTATTGGTGTAGGCGTGTAGCACAGCAAATACTCATGTTTACTCTGCCCACAATCATAACAGCATCATCATCCAAAAAACAAGTTGACCGCCGGACGGCTTTAGTCGCCGTGCTAAAAATACGATGATGAGCAACTATTTTCCCTTATTTTTTAGGAGTAGTATCAATATCTTCAGCTTGTTGAAAATGTGTGAGGCACCTATTATATGCGTTGAACACTTTTTCTGATTTGGAATTTTAGGGTTTTTTATGGTCACTCATGGTCATGGAGGATTAATCTACTATTAAGGTTTCAAAGAAGAGTGATTAGGTTTAATTGTAGAGACGCGTCAACATAGATATTGGAGATGGAGTCAAAACATCATGGAATCAATCACATAAAATTGCGAATGGCGTGGGTTTTCTTCCTCTCAATTGTAGTTACAGTACTAGCAATTATCCTCACTGCTACAAGCGTACGTACTTCACAATCACATCATCGCCACCACCTCCAATAATACCAGCATCGACACCACCTCCAATAATACCATCCACAGCATCGGCACCACCTCCAATACCATCCAAGAAGGTTTCAAGAGTTTCATTCAACGAGACCAAGGATATTATACGGCTACGTCTCATTTTAGACATGATACAAGGGTCAATAAATGTTGCCATTCAAATGACTAATGGTACTTTAAGCGTAAAAAAGGACTTATCTGTTGAAGAAATTCAACTGCTCTCAATGAGCTTGGATCCGTCGAACATGGTCTCGAAAAAAACTAAGTGGGAAAATATACATTTTCAAAATGCAACAGGAGTTCCTGTACAAATTTATGCCTTTCAATTTGGATACTTTTAACACAGGCAGGTAGGGCTGTACATGGTAACGGTTTTTCGTTAAAATCTCGAACCGAACCAATTAGGATGAAACCGAACCGAACCATTTAGTCTTGGAAGAGTTTTGGTAAAAAAATTAATAACCGATATTGACGGTTTCGGTTTTGGTTTGTGCTCAAAACCGAATCGAACTACCAGTGGAAAACCGATTATCTAGTATGATTAGTATTTTTTTTTTTTTAAGTTTTTGGTGAAACTGAATGAAGATGTAATGTTTATGTTGTGTTTCGGAATGTTTATGAATTTTGAATGTCTATGAAATATAAATGGTTGTAGGTAGGTTTAAAAATCTTTAAACTGTGATATGTTTTTTTTTTTAAGATTTGAACTGTTAGTTTCAGGAAGATATAACAGTCGATTAACGGAAACTCACCGGAATAAACCGAAACTGGCTAGAACCGGCTAGAAACCGAACTGATGGTTAATGGTTCGGTTATGGTAAAATTTTTAGATACCGACATTAACAGTTTCGGTTTTGATTTGGCCGGAAACCGACCATATGCAACCCTACAAGCAGGAGGAGGAATTTGCTGATCCTACGGAAGTAGGTCCTTTCAATTTTTCGATTTTGTTTTTTATTGATCATGCAATAGTTGTACCATTTAAATTATTTGAGTTGATAATGATGTGGTAAATTAGGAAAATCCACCCTTAATAGTGTAATTTTTTAAGTAAAATTGAAACACGCACAATCAATTACTAAATGTTTTTACATTTTTTTTAAGAGAATAAATGAAGATTAAAATAGAAAAACCAAAATAGAATGTTTTTACACTTTTTTTCCTCCAAATATAGGTATAGGGATAGGGAAGCCACTATAAGTTTTCTAAGGCGTTTCATCTATGGTAGTCCCAATACTTGTCTTGGTTTTGATTTAAAAAAAATTCAACTCTGCTTACACAACTTTTGATGGGGCTGTTGACCATAAATTTTTGATTTAAAAGGGATAAATTTTTATAAATTCTATGTTTTTTCTTAATATAAGATATTCCTCTTCTACGTCTATATAACTTGAACGAAGGGAGTATGTTTTCAACACATGAATTCCATTTCATATTTAGCGTTCAACTAGTCTTATGACCAAAGCAGATAAAACAACCGAAATAAACCAATTTCAGCTTATTCCAAACACCAATGGTGTTCAATACCAAAACTAGATAAAACACCACAAAGTTTTTATAAAAAGTATCACCACCAATAAAGCTTAAGCGATGTGCAGTCATTAAAATAAACCCCTAATACCTGATCACATTTAAAATCGAAAGAATTTACTATTTGTCGAACCACCGAACGGAGATTTGTCATTTGATTGTTCCAACAGATGATGCCTTCCTCGAGACTCTTTAAAACATCTTTCCATATGAAATCCCCATCCTCAAAGAGCTTTTTGATTTTTCTAAGCTGAATCTCTATATCGCCGTTAGTGAGCGGCAATGTTCGATCAACCAAAACTAACAAAGTGTAAGTATCCTCCTGTTGAAACATGAAAATTTAATGCAATAAACCACAATACATTATTTTCAAAGAACAAATTAACTTAGACTCTAATTAGTGGAAAAGCACATTAAATCTTATTTGGGGGTTATGTTAGTTCCTGTGAAAGGAGGTAAGTTGACGAATGATGTCTTCAAGACTGTTAAGGTTTTTTTTCTTCTATACCAATCATGATAAAAGATGGGCTGGCATAGAAAGATTAATTATTTTTTTTGTGAATTTTCACCAAGGAATCTTGTAGAAAAGCTAAAGAAGGAATTTGAACCAAGAATTAGAAAAGATGAAGAAAAGGATAGGTAATGCAGGAATTTGAACCAAGATTCAAAGATGAACATGGAAGATCGATGATGATTTTTTTCTTTCTTTGGGATACCTGAAATATAAAAGGATAGTTGATAGAATTTGGACGAATATATGTGGAGATATCTCAATAACTATAAGAGACGAAAGGATAAAGAAGATTAGATTGAAAAGAACAAGAGCACTGAAGACAGGCTTTTGATGCCACTTGACATAGAATGAAAGTGTGGAACATAGAAATTACGGTAGCAAAGAAAGATAAAGTGAGATTAACTCATGTTTCGATTGAATAATTTTAATGTGTTATGAAATTACAATAAACTTGTTTCCTTTCATATGGAAGACTTGGACTCTAGTTCTAAGAAAACTCTATAAACCCTAACTTACAATTTAAGTAATTCTAAAAATAACAAATACCTAATATATAATAATTAATAATAAAAAATATATAAGTCATAAATCTAGTAGATGTCTTACATCAAAAACTTATTTCCATAAGATGATTACATGCTTTAATTTCCATATCTGAAAGTTTTTGATCTGAACTAAGATGGAGAATGGCATGTTCCAAGAAAACTTTTGACTTTGTTTATTCCATCTGAATTACTAGTAATTGAAGGAAGTAAGGATAGAATTATTTTACACCAAGTTTAAAAAGTTTTTCGGCTTACTCTGCAACAATTATGGGACCTATCCATGGTGTAGCTGATTGGTGTAGCCGATTGTCATCTTTCCTGCCTGCTTGCCAATGAAAATTATGAGTTTGTATTTGAAAGAATTCTACCGCATGCTAGTTATGGTTATTGTCACCTGCAAACACAACATTTGCATATTTTTAGAGTATGACCCATTGGAAATTAGGCATATGAACAAGCCCATGGCTCTGCTTCGTTCTACATTTGTGGATGGTTGGAGTCAAAATGCGGAGCCAGAAAACCTGTTAAAGTGAAGTAACATATTGCTCGGAGGTGCAAGTAAAAAAGAACTTGGAAACCCATTTTTGAAAATTTTTAGGTTTAGGAGCCGGTTGGGTTGGATATGCAATTACACACTCATGGTATACACCGGCTCCTCCCCTGGTTGGAGTAACCCATTGGTGCCATGTATGATCTTGCAGAGTCTTCGACTAACATACCAATGCCTCCAAGAGTTTGAGATGGTAATGTAGAAGCTTCGAATTTAACCTTATACCGTCCATTATGTGGTGTTACTGTGGTAGCCAGCATGAGGTTTTTTTTTTGTCATGTTGGGCCACGATTAAAGGTTTTGGTCCTGAGGCCCATTTTAGAGACGATCGAATCACATTGAGCCGCTTGACCCATGCTAGGCCGAGGCTCGATGCTAGTTGTACCGAGCATCGGCCTAGCAAGGGACGAACGGCTCAATGTGATTCGACAACGGTCGAATCTCAACGGATCTCATCGAACGACTCCCAATTCTCCCCTATAAATTCATACATTTTCAACTCCAAAATCACACCTTCTCCACTCAAAAATTCTTCTACTTTCACTTAAATCTTAAGCTTTCCATCTTAAACTCTCTTTCTCAACCTTTTTTCAAAAAAAAAAATCAGAAAAAAATAGCTGGCAGAGTTCGTGCTCCAAAATATACTCAAGAAGAGGATTTAGCTCTTGTACATCATATGTTTCTCATAGCAGATGAAATGTTTTAACTGGCCAACTCATGTCGCACACGTCTTTTTTGGAAGAACATTTTCACTATGTTCGTTGCAGAAACGGGGAACCCGAGAAACCGTCATAGCCTTGGGTTGTCGAGTCGTTTTCAAGCAATTAGTAATTCAGTCACGCGATTCCTTATTCAGGTAAGGGTGATTGATCGAGAAAAATTAACGGTGTAACTGAAGATGAAGTGATCCAATTAGCTATAGATGTATGGCAGAAAAATCACGACAAACCTTTTCTGTACGAAGCTTGTTTAAATATCCTTAGAGATCTTCACAGATTCGACCCTTTTATGTAATGATGTAATTTCCTTTTAATCTAATGTAGTTTGCTATAAGAAAAGACGTTGTTAAAATTTAATGAATGTGAAATAAAATTAGTAGTTTTTTTTTATAGATTAATTCTGATTAAATAAATAGGTAGTTTTTTAATCTTAATTTAAATGATAAATATTAAATAAAACATAACTAGTTATTCCTAGGATAATTAGGTGGATAATAATGGAGTTGGTACTGGCCCCGGTCAAGCAAATCCCCAAAGCCTTGGCTTGCTCCTGGTTGAGATCCTTCAGATCCAATGAATTCACAAGGCTGAACTTGAGATGCGCCAAAGTCTATGTGTCTTCTGTAATCTTGATTATGATCTTGTGGACTGCCATGACGAGACCTTGGTTGTGGAGATTCCACATGATATGGAGATTGGTTTTGTGTATATCGCACTATTTCCTCCTGATGAGAAGGTGTTGTTCCAAAAAGTCATGCATGATAGGGACTGAGGCTTGTAGAATGCGTCAATGCCCGAAAATGTTCGTTGTACATAAGCCTAGTCAACTGATCTCTTAACTCCATATGATTCATACGTTCTACGCATTGTTCAACAGTTGTCGTTGTGCATGTATAATAATTAGTTCGCTCCATACCTTGCGAGGAAATTGGAACTATCTCAGGCCGTCCTTGTAGATTATAGGTCTCGATCTCCCAACTCAATTCTGGAAAATCGGTACCCAACCAATGAAGAACAAGGTGCAGAAGGTCCTCTTGGGGGGGATGATGAAGTAGAAGCTTCTCCGGATAAAGGACTAAAGTTGGAACCTATGGTGCGGGTTGTGTCGGTAAAGGTAAGCCCGAGCTTCGTCTTCCTATTGAGGGAATATCAATCCCATAGATTTTCATAACATCTACATTAATTACCGGCTTCGCGATTGATTTGTACCATTGGTCGTATGCATCCTCATCACAAAGTGCATAATAACGATCATACCTTCTTCATCCTCGATCCCTTCGAGTTACGTATTTCTTTACCAGGACGGTTGATGGTGGAAGATTTTTGGGAATACCATATGCACCCGTCAACTGTCTAGTACATCTTTCCCCAAAAAAATAGACACCAATATCTCTGAGATGACTGTAGAACAATATGCGCTGTAGAGAATATTTTTGACCTTATTGGCTATATCAGAATTAAAATCCTCAAAATCCTCATAGGGGTTCCAAATAATATTGTCTTTCCTCCTAAGATCCATTTGGATTTTCCACGTATGTATATGATCTCGCTCAGCGTTGTTTTGATTCTTCTTTTCCCAGTTATTGGCTTCACACTTTACCATAATTGGAAAAAAGTTTCTATCGAACACCTTTAGTCTTGGTAGACAAATGTTGGTATATATATAGCACCACAGCTGAAGTAAACAACGCAAGATTAGTTTAAATTGCTAGGACCATTTGAACTCCAACAGCTCCAGGAGTATTTTCAATTCTAGCCCCTAGTCTTCTTTCTCTTCTTTTTCTAACCATGGAAACAAAATTAAAGCAGAATGGTAAAAGAGTATTTTAACGTACAGAGAGGATAAGGGGTTAATTCTAGGGTCTTATTGAGAGGTACCGTACAATTAGACAATCAAGTAGTGTACAAGCTACTAGCATTTCAATGCAAAAATGATACGTTTTTTGTGTTTCTAGTCCTTAATTTTCTTAGCGAATTCTATGTTTAGATGTGATTAAAATTTCTACGTCTTTGTTAATATGGATGATATTATTGATATATTTTTCTACTAGTTGCTTATACTATTTTATTTTTTGTTTTTCATAATCAAACGTACTTGTAATTAAGATTTCAACATATTATAATCCTATTAAAAATACACACCTAAATTAATTGTTTTATACAGGTCTTTAGTTAATTAAATTACAAATATAAAACTTACACGTATAAAGAGTTTTTGAAATATAATCATCGAAATAGAGATATCCACCCACCTGTCATCACAAACACCATAGGTATGAAGACGATTGTCGTCAGTCTATTAAAATGGTGCGTTTTTGTATAATCCCTATATATATGCATCATGATCTGAGATTCTATTTGATTTTGTTTTCAATATAGATTTCCCTCTCTCTCATGCATAAACCGCCGGCATCGGTAATGTCCTGAGCTGAGATTATGTTTTATCTCACAAAAAGGAAAACAATACTATAAACAATGCAATGCCTTGGTATTTGTCTGTGAGCTTTTCTAGACGGCAAGAGTGATTTGGATTTTCCAAAATGTTATTTAACTGATTCATTTTCTTTCCATTTTTTTTTTTACATGCCATGGTATCTAGTCCTCTTAGAGGATATGACTGATCCCTGGAAAGATTAAGACCATGGGTTTCCCCTTCCGATTCTGACCAAGTTAAAGTATATTCATTGTTTGAAAATGGTCATCGAATTTTTATACTGATAACAACTAATTTAAGACTGAATGCTAAAATTCCTTATATAGAGAGAGGTATTCAAGTTAACTGCAGTTTTTTATTAATAAAGAATTATAATTAAACTAGATAAAGTAAAGTAATTTTAATAATTATATCACATCAGTATTTGGAAACGAAAACCTAATTAAAATTTCCTGATGGCATCTAATAAAAGCTAATAATGAATATCCACCGAATACAAATGTTTATTATATTTTTAGCTAGTTTATACTTTGTAAACTCCTTCAAGTTATCCGGTGAAAATAATACAGTACATAATAAAAAACAATAGATGCTTTTCACTCGGTATAACTTTTGCGATTCTAATCTCATAGAATAAAAATGTGTCAATGTATTGTCATCTTATAATTGCCTTAACAAATACAAAAGGTATAATTTTTAAAGCTAATCTTAATCAAACTGAAATTCAAGACCAAATATGGTCTATTGACTTCACTAATCCCTGTGTGCTTTGGTCATTAGCTAATTTATTATATAAAAATAAAGATAAAATTAATAAATAAGTGTATCGTTAGAAATATTATTTATAAAAGAATATCGTATAACAACTCACTAAAAGCACAATGATATGAAAAGAAATGGTGCTAACAACTGACGAATTTCAAATTCATATCTTTGATATCATCCTAAAGACATAATCATTGTACTGTAGTGATATCCACGCTGATAGATTTGATATAAGTCTACATTTCTACTGGAAACGATTTGTATATTAGATTGAAATTGAATGGAAGAAGTTATTTCTTATTTACAGGACAAACTCAATTTTATAGCTCTCTCTCTCGACACTCTATTCTCTCTATTGTTAGCTCTTACACGTGTATCTCACACATACACTATTCACACACTCTATTTACACATTATATTCTATTACCCTCCCTCAAGCTCAAGTGGTCTTGAAAAAAACAACTAAAGATTGCACACAAGAATCACAATTCGCACACTCTATTCACACATTCCAGAAGCAGCAACAAATTGTATAGTAGTATGTATAAAGCAGGATGACAAAGGAAGTGGCAATAGAAGTTGGTAGCAAAGCAGGAAAACTGAAGAGGATTGCCAGGTGAATACACCTGTTCATTTGGGATCAGCTCCCAGGTGAAAAGTAGTTGAACCATAGGTTGACATGCATTTCTCAAAGTACCAAGTGAGTATTGCAGGCTCTAAGCTGAAGTTTAAACTTGTTGCAGAGGAGTAACAATTGCAGCAGCAACAATTTGTCACAAAGATGAGTGTTGAAGGAGCATATGTGATTCGTTGAAACATAAGATGCAGCAGTGAGGGTCAACATCACTCACACACAATCACAAACACTCATGGAATAAAGAGCATCTATAAGAGTTCAAGGTGAAGCAGGAAGGTAGAAGGGTTCAGAGAAGACTAGCACACTAGCAATTTGCATCTGACAGTCCTTCAAGGAGGGAAACAAACACAAGAAACTCAATTGCAAGCCAAAACCAGAAAGAGAAAGAGAATACCATGACATTTAAAGGTGTTGATGCAGTGATTCAGGTCAGAGTGGTGTAGTGGGTGCAATGGATGTAGGCAAGTAGGTGCAGCAAAGACATAGATGACCAGTTGTACTGATGTAGCTGATAGTGATAGTACATTAGATATTAATGTTGCTATCAGTTGAAAATAGCACTAGTTGAACTTATGAGAGCATAAGAAGCATCACAGGAGAGTGAGTAGCTAGTAGGTGATGTTGGGGACCATCAATCAGACTGAAAAGAATCTTGTAGTGTTGCAATGGATAACAAAGTTGCTACATAACTTGAATCAACAACACTGCTTGCATTGATAAAGAACATACATTTTCGAAGTAAATGATGTGAAAGTAGCTTCACACAAACACTCATGCTATTATAATAGCATTATCAAAGTGCTTGGCAACTGGTGACTATTAACCAATGTGGTGGAAAACACCCAGAAGAGAGAAACATTCGTAACTCAGAACCAACCAAAATGTAAAATTTTGCTTGAAATATCAATTTGAAGCATTATACCCTGAGTCTGACAAGACCATGATGAATGAATGTAGACAGGTGAAGAGAAACCTGCTAACCAATACAACAAACACATACAAGGGAAGAACTTCAACTGCACTTTGGAGTATCAGCAATACACAGCACCAGTAGCACCACAGGATAGCCAGTTACATCATTCATATGCACAATAGATACCAATCACAGGTATACACTTCTCACCAAGAGCACCAACAGAATCACCAACTGCACTCCACTTTGGCATATACAGTGGAAGAAATGTGCATCATAATATGTATATGTTCTAGAGAATATGAAATAACTTGAAAAGTAACTTGTATTATTCATCTACAATAACCTAACTAGACTAGAAACTGGACAGAAGTAACCTTGGTTGTTAATGCAGGTACAACCATCCAGTATCAAGAACTAAGAGTCACTAATTTGTTCCACTTATTCCACTGATGTAGTCACATCATGATCTCAGCTGGACCTTGTATTATTCATTCACAAAACAGTCAAGAAAGTAAAAGATTAAGAATCACATGCCACATTCACAATTGAATGCAAACTCATCAAAGAGAACTTCAACTTGTACACTAGTACAACACCAATTCCAGTTCCTTAACATCATCTTCAACTCCATCATTTACACACACAAGCCAACTTACTCACATACCACCACTGTGAGGACTGTACCAAAGTAACATTGAGAGAAGAAGCTAACTAAAGCAAGATTGATCACACAATATTGCAATAAACAATCAATACACACACTTATCTCAATATTCTACTGAATTTAAGAAGAATCTTTCCCCACTATCCAATGGAACAACATTAAGCTTCTTCCTAACTAACTATTGTAGCAGAAATAGGCATGCTCAGATCGAATAAATTCAGGAATCAGTACCAGCAGGGGGTGATAAAAGAACTAGTTCAAACTCAAACATAGTTATGATGAAAACAAAATTTAAAGACGAAAATGAATATTGATGAGATAGTAATGTAGAAATTGAACACATGAGATCAGATTTGAAGTAATCAAGAAATATAAACTTAGATTACCAGCATTGATTTTATTTACCAGTTGATATTGAGAAATCAAGAACCAACCGAAATCTTTGAAATTAAAAAACCAACTGAACTCCAGATTGTACTCAAGAATCGAAAGAACACAAACTAGAAAACCAAATTTCAGATCTGAGAATCATGCTTGATTCTTTTTGAAGACGTAACAGTAAAGCATCAGGATCAAATCCAACTTTATACGAATTCCAGGAGCAAATCTTCACTTCAAAAACCTTATCAATCTCTAATAAAAAACTTCAGTAATTGAAAAACCTAATCTCATAAACGAAAAACTAATTGCATAACCAAAAAACAAATGCAATGTAGCAGGAGAGTTGTTAAATTGATTAGATTCAGAAAGATTTGTTGAAGAAGCAGGAGCTTTGAAGCTGAATCATAGACAAAGAAAATAGCGGAAGAGAAGGATCGATACCCTTAGAAATTGAAGTTTCTGAGACTGATACCATGATAGATTTGATATAAATCTATATTTCTACTGGAAACGATTTGTATATTAGATTGAAATTGAATGGAAGAAGTTATTTCTGATTTACAGGACAGACTCAGTTTTATAGCTCTCTCTCTCTCTCGACACTCTATTTTCTCTATTGCTAGCACTTACACGTGCATCTCACACATTCACAATTCACACACTCTATTCCCACATTCTATTCTATTACACGCAATAATATAATCCATCTGATGTTAACAGTTATGGTAATGTGGACGTATATCTAATTGGCTAAATCATGTTAAACACCGAATATATTATGATTTTGGTACGAAAATTACTTAATTTGATTCAGTTATTGATCCTAATATGTTTTGTTATCAATGATGTGCATACATACAAGAATCTAAGAGTGTCACTTAGATCAAAGGGTTGCTTACAAAATGCTAACAAGATAATCGAACATATTAAACAACATACTACTCGCTACAAATTGCTAATAAGTCAGAGAAGTAAAGTAAAATTGGGAAAATGGATACAAAATGGTACCATTCGGAATCAAATCCAGTTTTTATTTTAACTTGAATATTTTTCTCCCCTGGGAAATGGTATATTTGTACCAAGTCGAGGTATGTTCTATTTAATATCTTTTGGATACATTTAGTAATCCCTATATCCCTCCATCCACTTTATTTTGACGGAATTTAAGGTTTTTCTGTCCATTTAGATAGGTGCATTTTGATTTTTGAGACGTTAATTTTTTCTTTTATCGTTGCTTATTATTAATTGTATCAATAATTATATATTACTAATTTTTTTGTTAAAAGATAAAATAGAAAAAAATAATAATAAAAATTGAGAGTGTTTTTAAAACGTGAGAATCATCTTAGCTTATATAATGTGGACGTGGAGGAGGGAGTATATAGGTAGATAGATAGTAGCGCCCAGCAATCAAACGAGGGAACTACAAGAATTAACTCTTATTTTTCACTGCATTTCCCAGTACTCTTTGTACGTTTCATGGAGAATTCAGCGCGCGCCAGATCACCTTCGTCACCGCCTCCACTGCATGCTCGGCAACCACCACCTCCGCTGCATCCTCGGCAACCACTGATGGCGAATTTACCTTAAGCCTGGTGGGGGGTGTTGCTCCCACGGGCGAAGCCAATGTAGAACGAGGGTGTGCAATTGCACACCTAGTCCACCTGACTTCCAAATCTAATTATCATTATTTTAATCTACTTTTAGTATAAGCCTTTAGAAGCCCATTTTTCCCTCCCGAATATGAGTAATTTTTTTTTATACCCTTTCTTATAATCCTGGATCCGCCTCCAATTACCCCCACAAACTTTTTTCCATTTGGATAATGTGCATATATTTTCACCGACCACTTATGTTTGTCGCTGACTATATATCTATACAAGTCTAGTCGGCTTTAACTTGTGTATAAGTTTAGTGGGCTTAGCTTAACTTAACTTGCACTTTAATTTGTTTCTAATCAGGGTGAGCAATGGGTGGGTGGATGGATGCGAATATATATTCAGCCCATTTAAACGATGGATATGAGATTTCCACCCCCATCCAGTTCATCATCCGTCGAATTTAATATCCGTAGAAGCGGATGAATGATCTGGATATAAATGGATTTGTGGATGTTCAAAAACAAATAAACGAAAATTGATTAATGTTCAACACATGTTTTACATTTTTTCAATCTAGCTAGTGATGTTTTTATAAACTTAACTGCCGCATATATACTACCAATAGATTCGTTATACAAATCGATGCCATCTTTAACCACTAAGGCAAGGACATATGCTCCACATCTAAGATGCATGCGCTTCCCTCCAAAACTGATGCACACTTTCCAACCAACTACCCTCTTGAACTAATATGATGTAATTATTTCATTAATAGATACGCTGTCAACAGTTTCAATTAATGAATACCTTCTCAATCCCCCATTGTATAAACAAGCCTCAATTGCTTTTTCCAACGCCATACCTAAATGATCCGTAAATGGACAATAAATGTAATAATTCAATCACCTAATTGTACTTGTAAATTATATTTAAAAGGATTAAATATTTACCTAAAAGAATATGAACAAAAGCCTTGAAGTTAGAATTTTCGTTTAATGTAATAATTTCTTGTTACAATTTTTCATCTTCCTATTCAGCCAAAGTTTCCAGTAATACACTCACCTAACAATTTTACCACTTTATCAGAAAGACACTTATGAAAAAAAGGTTATAATATTACTAGTTCAACGAGGTTAAATTGAAGAGGTTGTGAATCCCTCATCACACATTAAGGACGGACCTGTTAAGGGACTAACCCAGATTATAACCCATCCCTATTTTGGCCAAATAAATTTTACTAAAGTAAATTTATAAAATTTTGTGCTTAGCCCACTTATAGCCCATAATTATTTTCTCTATGTAGCTTTTGTTGTTGAATTTGGAGATGTTTGTTGTCAAGGTATATGCTGAGTTTAAGTTTATTTTAATAAATGGATTGAATTTGTTAAAAAGATTCCATTTGATTTGTCTCAAGTACTATTATTTTAAACATAATTAAAAATAAAATAAAAAATAGGGAGAAAAATAATTCATATCGATACGGATGAATCGGATTGGTTGAAACTGACTCAGCAGAACAAGATTAGGCTGAATCGAACTGAATCTCAAAACCACTATTTTTGACAAACATAGGTAGTCATTATTTTTGAACAAACCAAATCCGTAATTATCATTTTTTTTCTCTCTTTTTTTTGTGTGTTTAGCCCATTTACTGACCATTATTTTTTCTCTAATCACTTTTTTATATCAAATTTGTTCATTTTAATGTTTCTTTGTCTATCTATCTAGTACTCTGTCGGCAAATCATAGTTGTTCACTAATTTGTTCCAAAAAAATTATCTTCGACCGCCTTATCAATCAATAGAATTTTATCCCTACTCCGGGATTAATCTTGAGTCCGTCCCTATCACACATGATAAATAACTTTCAAATTGTCTCGGATTGGAAGTTCGTCGAGCGTTAATCTACAAAGTGCACACCTAAGTTTCGTAGGGTTGGAGTAGAAAATGAAGTTAATAATGGGGCTAATCTCGACATTTGATGGAATCTTTTAAACCTCTGCTCTTTAGCCACTGGAAAGTACTACGTAAACTTATAATTGAAGACGGCTCACGGCTCACCAAAGGGGACACGAGTTTGCAGGTACGTCTAATTTGGAGGTTGCCAAAATCAATAGATTATGAGCAGCTTATTAATTGCTAAAGGGTATCCATAAGTGGCCACCCCTCTGTTATGTTACGCACCACGCTGAACAGGAAGAATCGCTGTGCCACGCGGTTGATTGAAGCCCAGGATTAGAAACTGAGCAACAACAACAAAAAAATGTATGGAATGTTTCCTAATTTTTACTACTCAAAACACTTTCTAATCTGGAGTCAGTTTCTATTTCCAAAACAATGGAATTCTATATAAACTCAACTCCATAATTAACACTATCACATTCATCATATACTTTTCTTAATTTCTCTTCATATTGTCTCTACACAAACCTCTTTCGAACTTTCAATGACAGCAGCATATTTAGAAGTAGCACCAGTGGCATCAACTCTTAGCAGGCCTCTCGTTTACAATCATTACCTTCTTACCGAATATGAACAAGAAGAAGAAGCATTAAGAGATATCGAAGTGTGTAACACAATGGTACCTATCATCAACCACAGACTCGATCATCAAGTACCGAGATATCTTATACCACACTTTCGCGATGACGGTCCATGGGAAATCAAGAAAGTACTTACTAAGAGTGATGTTGGTTCTTTGTATAGACTTCTTCTGTCTCATACAACTGTTGAGAAATACATCTTTTCGTATTGGGGTGTAACATTCGTGAACCGGTTAAAATTTGATGGCCATTATGTGAATGTTTCAGTAAGAGAATTTGATACTGCTAGGGTTCATAAACTAGTTTTCAGGAAATGGAGGAGTAACAATTCCTACATATTTCAAGGAGGATGGTATCCTGAATTTGTTAGACCGATGAGTTTAAAAGCTGGCGACGAGATCGGAATGTTTTGGAATTCAAAGTCTAATTTCTTTGTTTTCAAACTACTCAAGAAGCACTCTTAAAGAAAAGATCAACTTGTAGTTTCTTAATTTTTTGAATGTTTTAATGATTTTTTTTTAGTTTTTTCAGATGCTCTTTTCTTAATTTTTCGAGTTGAGTTTTACAAATTAATCTCATTTGGTACCTAGTTTCCACACAGGCTGAGTTCGCACTCAGTTCTAGAATACCCCCAAACTCTTGCTAATGATATAAGAACTCCTGAGGAGATGTAGGATCACTTGGTAAACCTTCACTGGGTGCTTTCGAGTTGATATAGAAATTATAAATAACAATGAACTGAGTAAAACTTTTAAGAGCTTGATGCACATATATGTAGACCCAAACTCTGTAATTACACAAAATGGAACTGAAGGTTCAACTCATGTACACAACATAACGGTTAAACTCTAATTTTAACCAACCTCAAGTTATCTGAATTTGTGTGCTTACACCCGGTGATGGTTAGACATTGCCGATTTGACCTGCTTCACAACTAATTTCATGCCCTTCTTCTCCACTTATTCAGTGAAAGTGCAGGGCACACAGATTTCTCTAGATGTGGAGCAGAAGTTTATTGGTAGGATAACTGCATTTTCTTTTTCCTTCCCTTTTCCCGCTACGGAGTTCAAATATTAAAAGACAAAAATCCAGCTATTTTCTAATTCACTAGTACATGAATAACTGTAATATAAAGCCGTTAAGGACTTGCAAATTATTTTTTGTTTTCCTGGCTAGACCTTAGCATATACATAAGACTGAATATGTTCAATTCTTTGACAATAACTAAAGATCCTCTTTGGCAGAATTAGGCACAGTTCCCTTTCTGCTTAGCATTGCAATTCGTACATGAAAGCATATATAACTGAACTCGAAATCTTGCAATTTTGTCAAACTCCTGACAAAGAAACATAGTAAACATGAATACGTGTTATACCACATGATCACAGGCATACACAATTTGAGCGGAAGGCCAAAATAGATTTGGATATGGCTCAAGGGTTTTCAGAAAAGACCATCCATCCATTCCTCCTTGTTATGCCCCATGCTAAGTCAGGTCCTTGTTTGTTTCAGTACACACACACAGGGTTCAAATATGAAAATGTGACTTGTGGAAAGGGTTATATATTGATAGCCATATTTATAAATCTTACAGGAAATCACATAACTCTAAATTTTCCAGCTTCCGCAGATGTTCAAACTAGCTTGTGTTCTGTGGACCTCATTCATGCATTATTAGGTGAATTTGCAACTAATCTATCAGCCATCAAATATTTTTGCGTAACCCCCTTTAATTGTTGTTTATTACCTGTCTAGAACAAGAAGTAGCCAGGGTTTAGGGTGTCTGGGTTGGTTGAGTTTATGACTGTGGACTAGTAGAAGCCAACCTAACTCGATATAAGCCAGGTGAGGCACTATGCAGGGTGAGCCTGCTGCCATCGGTATAACTGAACGTAAACAAAGAAAAGCTTGAAAGGAACTGCAAACCTGCTTCTTTAGTCATTCAGTTAGTTATTCTGATAAAGTCCTTCGCTGGCTTTAAATTTGTTGTGGATCTTGTGCAATATAACTTAAGGGCTTCGGGCAAAACAGATAATTGTAAACCGGCAGAGAAATTCTAAGCTTTCACAATTAAATTATGCAGACTCACAAAATCGTCTAGAGTTAGCTCCCCTGGTCTTGACTGGATGATAAAATAAGAAGTGAAATAAATAACAGTAGACCGTAGATCAAAACCAATTGTCAGAAGGAAATGGCTAATCTTACTGTAGTTGGAAGACTCAAGCTTTGAAGAGCGTTTTCTATCTCCAGAGACGGGCATATGTGCTGAAGTGATCTCCGCAGCATCTTGCGCTTCCCATTGAACGCGGAATTGACCTGAAGTTGGTAATAGGAGGGTTAGTTGCAAGATGGAAGTTGAACATCAAGCATATGACATTCAGATCACGTGTCTTTTCCGTTGTTCTTTCCTTTTGCTTTTTCCTAAAATGAGATTTTTATCAGACAATATCAACACATATTGGCTTCCTCTTTTTGTATCACAAACCAAAACATTTAAGAAATCTACTGCATCTAAGCAATGAATCATGCATATAATATTGCTCCTTGGTATATATTCCACCACCAAAGCGTGTACTTCATACTAGTGGTAAGAACAAAACCAAACAAATATTTGATCAAGTAGCAAAAGAAAATCATTTATCATACCAATGTTCTCTCAGGCAAAAGAAAACCTACAGTTCCCAATTTAAAATTCGGAACTTATGTGAAAACATAATAAAGGATAAAAATAACCATTGAAAAAAAGCTTTTAGTAGAAACAACTGGTGGATAGTCTGCTGTCTTCTTTAGCTTGAACGTGGCAACTGCTGCATCTACCTGCAGAAAAAGTGGCGTAAACCAAGTCAACAGCCTGCTTTATCCTTGAACATAAAAGATTTAATCACTGAAAGATGCATATATTTCAAAGTTTCAAATGACAATCAAATTGTTGCAAGACCCATATAAAAGTGAAGTGGAGATACTACTGTTAATATTCAGAAAGGAAGATCCCCTCTGATAAGAATTTTTAGAGAATATCAAAATATTCTAGCGCTCACTTAATAGACTTGAAAGTCAATTCAAGCTTAGTCCATGTCAGTGATAACTTTAAGTTCACACTGCAGGTCACAACCACCATGATGATCTAGTTTTTCTGAACATGACCTCCATGGTAAAGATAATTCTCAATAAGCAGGCAGGGACATTGTACAGAAGGATAGCCCGCAGCTTATCTTCAAGTGGACTCAATAGTTATATATAACTTCAGACTCTAACATATTTATTCGATGCATGGACTTGTTCAACCAGAAAGTACAGGAAAATAAAGGAAAATCCAAGTAGTAAGCAGCGTTTGACAAAGTTGCCTCATATGGAAATAGAAAATTAAATACTTACATTGGGTTCAGGGAAAAAGTTTGATTGAAGGACCTGAAAATTGTATTCTGGGTCTGAAAAATGCCAATCAAAAAGCTGGTATAGAAAATGACGGTACTTATTCATACAGTACATCAGAAATAATGGAATTCACTTGAGTTTACTGTGTGCTGAAATTAAAAAACTCAGGCAAAGTTGAAGTAGCTGACTGTTATTTGTAAGATACTTCAAGTGAATCATTCGGGATTAGATGAGTAGCACAAGATCACTAAAATCCATTTCAAAAACTAACACATTCACAAGGGAGTAGGGTGCAATTGAGGCTGTTAACTGCAGCACAAAGACAATGCTCAAAGCACGGGTTAACCGATTTCCAACCTGCTTGAAAATGTTTATCTAAGTTTCTATACCTAAAAGGATTTCAGTACTGTGGGAGGAAAATAAACGAATACATACATTGGACATTTTTTCAAGACTTCAACTGTTGGATTTAAGATTGGCCACTTGGCTTTAGTTTTGAATAGTTAATGCTAACTTCTTTTCGCAATCAGTTTACTGGAAGTTTGGAGTACTTCATTAATTCCGTAGTCCCGGAATCAGTTCACAGCAGCCAGTTTGGAGTATCCTCGTTACCAAACATGAATGTTGTATTGATCCGATTTTTTTCTATATACTAAACCGGGTGAGATACATGAAAGCAGATGTACGTGAAAAACATGGAAACTCTTTTAGAAGGATAGGAGGAAACTGTATACCAGAGTAGAAGTTCACGAAAATATTGATGGGATGGTACTCCGATGTCCGCAATGATGCATCTACTAATCGCAAAGCTGTTTCATCCTGATATCATTCAACCAATTTAACAATAATGATAATGAATTCATGATACATCAAAGGTGAAAAATTGCACAGTTAAAATCTAATTGAGAAATATGCATCCTATCCAAAACATAAAGGAAGAATACAGGACCAACCTGGAGTAAGAGAACAACTTCTGAAAAGATGTCACCCATTGGAAGAAGCTCCTTCACAACATCAGTACTTATATTGAAAGGTATGTTGGCAACTACCTGTAAATATAGACCCCCAAGCACATCAATTTTAGAGGTGGCTACTTCCTATAACAAGAAAATGAAAGAAAAAGAGAGGATTTGAATGTAAAGCAAACCACTACTAGTGGGTTGCAGGTGGTATTTTGTGTTCATAGCAGTATTTCATTAGTTGAGAGGCAAAGAAACTCTCATTTCACAAAAAGATGCGCATTAGTGAAAGCGTTTCAGGTGATAATGTATATAATAAAAGGAATTAATGGAAAGAAGGTACACTTACTTTCGCATGTTTGAAGTTTTCCTCGTCTGGTTTTTTCAACAAAGTCATCAAATGGGAAGTAAAGTGACATTTTGTGAAGTCTTCTTCAAGAACCTGCATCATTAAGTTGTACCATTTGATAATTTGGTAAGAAAAAAGGAAAGAAAATTCCACTACAAGAAACTCTAAATGTACATAATATTTTTTCACTTGTGAACTCTGAGGTTCAATATGATAACTCCCATCTAAGATAAGATAAACAAAGAAAGAACACAAATTCATAATGATGAGACAAAACTAGGATGGAAGAACCAAACAAAGAATTTAAAAGAGTACCGTGAACGAACTGATGTCCTCAAATCGTTCTCTTAAATGCGCAACCATGTGAGGATCCTACAACAACAACTCAAAAGGTTTCAATAATACATAAAGCCCGAGATGCATATATCTATAAATTTATACAAAAATCAAATAGCGAGTAAGTAAGAACTGAAATACTTTTTCAATAGCAAGAACAGTAGCACCAGAATTCAAGAGAACATTAGTTAAAGAACCAGTTCCAGGTCCGATTTCAAGGACAACATCCCCTTCTTTTACATCAGCAGCAGTAACAAGTTGATCATTGACTGAAGAATTTAACATGTAATGCTGAAAAGGATAATCAATTATACAAAATAATCAGCATCAGATTTGGCATACTTAGTGTTTGATAAATTACCCAAATGAAACTTCTACTCAAATTAAATGAATAAGAAAAAGGTGGGCTACTATTTGGTACCTGACCAAGGGATTTTCTAGGAGTACGGCCTCTTTTATCAAAGCTTTGAGAGTTGCATGGTAATCGTCTTCAACTTTAGCACTATTCATCACACTAAAAGGGTTTTTCCTTCTTCTTTTGCTGACATTATTTGTTGGAAAATTGTAGGTAGGAGGTAATGATGAAGAACAAGAAGCAGAAGGAGGGTTCAAACTCCAACACCATGAGAGGAATGTTGGAGATGAACAAGAAGATATTGGAATTTGAAGCATTTGGACTGAAAATTTCAGAAATTCAATTCGTATTCTTACTGTATAAAATTTCTGAACTTTGAAACTATAAAGGGTTGTGCTAGTTACTGTCTATAATACCACTGTTTAGTAGTATTCCAAGTTTTACTTGTTACTGTTTTCTCTTTGTAAGTAAGGATTATTACCCTTAGATTTCTATTTCTAGTAGTTTAGAATACGCTCAGTTGATGCCTTAGGATGTGATCAAATGATATCTTAGAGCAAGGATTATGGGATTTGAGAGTCTCATTTAAAATGAAAAACCTAATTAAATTTGACCAAATTTAGTCCTATTATGGGTAGAGGGGTTTTTAATCCAAAACTCTGGTCAGGTGATAGAGTGGATGAAAATCTTCAATATACCATTTATATTTTTCCATTTGAAATAATTAAAGAAAAAACGGTAAATTATTTGTCATATCCAATTGAAATGAAAACATAAGACAAACAGTTTACCGTTTGTTATTTTTTTCATTTTAAACGGCTTTTAATTTATCTTTTAAATTTATATAAAATTTACACGACTTTTAATTTACCGTATATATATGTATCTATCTACGTGGCGTATTTCAAATCAAGGTTTTAAACTAATCCAAACACCTTTTAGGACCCACATAAAAATGTCTCATATTTGATACTGACCTATCTATTTGTTCTTTCTTTTTTTTCACCTTTTAGACTTATTCAAATACCACGTGGATGTTATGAATCAGATTAACTTTATTTTATACCTCCATCTTTACCCAGATTTAAAAACAAAAAAAAAATAGATAGCCTTTGGTTTATCGAATAGACTAATGTAACTCTATCCCATGGTGAAATTTTTATTCCTTCGCCTAGACTCTCTATCAATTTGATAACGATAGACTGTTTTAGAGTCTATCCCATAGTCCTTGCTCTTAGAGACGTGTCATATCTATATTTTGTAGTTCTATAAATGCTTCACTATATCGTCTGTTTCAAACACCATTGATCAATACAACAATTTATTTACCTTACAATGTAAATTTTATCATGGCATCAAGAGCCAGGGAGAAACACTAGTCGTTATAGACGTTATCATTATTAGAATTGAGTAATGAGGGCGCAGTACAAGAGGAACTGAATCTGATAAGCAGATACGGACCTATGAAACGGCTAACATGGGCTTTATCCTGGGTAGCCCTCTGGACTATCACTACAAAAAAAGAATTAAAAATTCTTCGATTTGGGCTTTGCTATTAATGTTAGCCCGGGTCAAAAATAAAAACTTAGCCCACCTGGGTCCGTCCTTGCTGATAAGGGTTGTTTTACCCTCACACTTCGTTTGGTTTGGTCGAAAGAATTGGAATCCTAGGAAATCAATTATAGGGTAATCCATTATTGGAATTAAATTCCAAGAAATTAAATTCAAATAAATAAAATTTAATGTTTGGTTAAGGTAATTCAATTACTTTTGTTTTTACCTCATAATGCAATTTCATTGCGTTATTAGACTAGTGTAATGAAAATCTATTATTTTGGAGGGAATTGGATTCATAGGAATCAAAAATCTTAATTACATAAAATTGATTTGTCTTATTTGGTTTAAGTAATTGGGGACACATTCCCTAGGAATTGAATTACCTAGCCTTCATTCCTTGAACCAAATATGTTATTTAAGGTCAAGCACTGTAATATGATATTTTTCTTGGCTGTAGCTATAATATAGTCATGCTAAGGGCCTCCAAGGGTTATTACGCATTTTCGAAGATTAGAGATTATTGTATAGATTTTGGTCATTAGATCGATTTCAGGTCACAAGGATTAATGGGAAAATTTTAGGGATAAAACAGATCTGTAATCTGAGGAATATATTATGGTCACCTGCCATATTTGGGTCACAAAACAAATTTAGACCATAATGCCTTTTTGGGTTACGAAGCTCATTTTGAATTATTAAGTAAAATTTGGATCACATAATGATTATTTCAACCACGGGGCGCATCTTGGGGCATGAATCAGTAGATAAATTTGAAATCACATATCCAGAAGACGAATTTTGACTATTAAGGGAAATTTGCTCTTACAAATCGGGCGAAAACGAGTCAACTTAGTTTTTAAATTTTTTTAAATTTTGGATCTCTGATTCCTTGAACCACCTCGATTATGTTATTTCTATGATCGTTACTTCTTTTTTCTCTAATATAGTCCCTTTTGATTAATCTATCTTATTTACATTGTTTTAAATCATATTCTGATATTTTGATTATGAAGTTTTAACACACTGATTTCTCCCTTATTGTGTTTACAGATTGTTCTTCTCCATTAATAGCGTTTGCTATGTTTACTATTGTGATTTCAGTATTTGCTTTGTTTGCTAAGATGCTTGTTGAAGAAAAAGTGTTTCCACTGAACCTGAAAATTGCATGTTACCAGCTCACTCAGTACCGATTCATCCCTGGTCAGTTTGAAATTCAAATTGGAAAACCACGGAAAGTTAGGCATTTCGAATTTCAAAAATGTCGTTCTTGTTATAGGAAAAATCCCACCCTTTTTCTCTGCTGGTTTATAGCCAACTGGCCAATTTCCATATATGGATATCATATGTGTTACCACAAATTTATATCAATCCCAAAATACTCGCGTCGAAACATATATTCTAGGTAAAGGTAATCACAACCCATATACCCTTTATCTCTATAAACATCATCTTTGGAAGGGTAACAACAACCTAAATAAGCACATTATCATAAGATAAGTCATGGAAAGTTCAAGTTCAAGTACAAATCAAGTTCATGATTTTGCTACAAAATTCAAGCAAGCAGCCATAGATCTAGGAGATATCTCTGAAACAATAATACATAACTCAGATGAGGAATATATTGATGGAGAAGGAGATTGGGATACATGCTTGATTGGTAAAATCATCATGGAAGGAAAAATGAGAATTAAAGCAGTAGAAAAACATATCAAGATGACTTGGTCTTCTATCCCTGAGGATGATCTTAAAGTGGTAGAAATGGACACCAATATCAGGACCTAAATTGGATGCACCACTGCTTTTTGATTCAATTGAAGAAACTTTTACCTGAGCATATGAATGTAACTGCAGTTACAAAGATGGGAAAAATTATGGGGGAGGTAATCGTTATTGAGCCAAAAAATACAATTCTGGTTGATAATGAAGGTGTCAAAGTATGTGTTATCATAGATTTAAATGATCGCTTCAGAAGAGGAGTTATGGCTATGAAAAATGCAGGGTGTACAAGATGGATCAGATTTTTCTATGAAAAAACCTCATAATATCTGTCTAGAATGCTTCATTCTCAATCACTCAAAAGGAGTATGTTCTGCAGCTGCTTATTTTCTTGTCAAAGCTCATAATAAGCCCCACTACTTTGGAGTAAGCAATGTTGGTGGAAAGAAAAAAATCATAGAAGGAAGAGCTACAACACAAGTGCCAAGCTTCAATACCAAGAAAAAAGTAAAGCATGCACCATTTGTTCCTCCTAAGGATGGATTGGTTATATACCCAGTTACAGATACATCAGATAAAACTGAAGAAAACAATCTACTAGCTAGATTAGGAAAACGTCTAAGAAAATCTGACCAGCAAACCCAAAACACCTCCACTTCAAACACCTATATATCCAATGCTCTAAAATACAATTCTTCTCAAAGTAATCAACTAGAAATACAAGCAACAACTATAATCACAATAAAGGAGAAACAATCTGGAAGCACTAACGGGGAGAGTAAGGTAATCTTGATAAACTTTTCTACTTATCTCAGTGTTTTTTCGGTTTGTGCATATAGATTAAATTTTACAACCAAAAGCTTGCATTGTTCTCAACATTACGAAAATCATTTCCCACTGAGAATCAGGAATTTTATCATTTATTTTCTCTTCACAGCATTATGAAATTTCTTTCTTGGAATGTTTGTGGGTTTGGTAAGAAATACATCAGACAAGATCATAAGGATTTAATAAGGTCCAATGATCCTGACATTATCTTAATCAGTGAAACCAAATATCAACAAAAGAAAATGAATCTTTATGTCTCTAAATTAAACTACCCAAATGTTTTTTTCTAGGATCCAATAGGTCATTCTGGAGGTTTATGTTTATTATGGAAAGATGGCATTGACATTCAAGTGGTTGAGTGCAAACTAAATGTGATTACTTGTTTAGTGAAAATTGATGCTAGAACCAATCAGTCTTTAATGCCTTTCATAAATGGTTCTCTTGATCCCAACATTAGGAAGGATCAATGGGACTCCATGACAAACATTGCCCAAAATTATAATTTACCTTGAGCTGTTATTGGAGACCTTAACTTCATTATAATCCAAAGTGAAAAAGAAGAAGGAAATGATGTGAGTCAAGCTCAGTTAGAATAATTCAAAGATATTTTGGACACTGCTAATCTGCACTCTATGTCATACATGGGAAATCCCTTCACTTGGACAAATATGAGGTTTGGTGAAGAGCTTATTTTAGAAAGATTGGATAGGGTAGCTTCTACTATGGAGTGGATAAATAGTTATCCTGATGCTGTTGTTTATCATCTTGTTCCTATGGCTAGTGATCATTGTCAAATTCTTCTTTCAACTGCTCATTATGTGAACAATACTAATAAACCTTTCAGGTTTAATAGAACTTGGTTCAGGGACATTATTTGTAAAAAGATTATTAAAGTTAGTTGCCAAAATGTTCATAATGGATCTGCAGCTTTTAAACTCTGTAAGTCCCTTTATGGTACTAAACAAGACTTAATAAGATAGAACTATGAGCATTTTGGCAACATCTCTGTCAAAATTGCAAAAATTAAATCTCAGATTTCTAATCTCCTTGCTAATGGTCATAATATGTCTTATGATGTTATTCTTGATCTGAATAAAAGGATATCCTTTTGGTATGATGGATAAGAAGATTGTCGGAGGCAAAGAGGTAAAGATGAGTTTTTTAAACTTGGTGATAGGAATACTAGGTATTTCCATAATAAAGTTAATTTCAGGAAAAAAAGAACTCAAATTGATACTTTGCAAAATGATCTAGGTCTTTGGTTATCTAATAGAAATGATATAGCTGGAACTCTTAAATCTCATTTTGTCAATATGAGTAGAACAACTAGCCCTCCTAGTCCTTTTGCTTACCTTGACAACATCATTCCCTGCATTACTGATGATGATAATTTTATGCTTACTAAGATTCCTACTGATGAGGAAATCAAGACTATTGTTTTCAGTATGCAGCCTTGGACAACTCCAGGTCCAGATGGGTTTCCCCCAGGTTTCTATCAAGAAATGTGGGAAACTGTTGGAGAATCCACTGTGAGTATGTTACAAAGATTTTTTCACTCTAAGCATATGTTAAAACAGTTAAATCATAACTTTATTGCTTTTATTCCTAAAGTAAATTTTCCTAAAAAAGATAGTGACTTTAGGCTAATTATCCTGTATAATGTTGTTTACAAGATAATATCTAAACTTCTAGATAGTAGACTTAAACCTTTACTAAATAGAATTATTTCACCTAACCAAACAACTTTTCTTTCTGGCAGACTAATAACTGATAACATAGTGATTCCTCATGAACTAATGGATACTATGAAGAAAACTAAAGCTCAGAAAGGTTGGACGGCTGTGAAATTGGATATGTATAAGGCATTTGATAGGATAGAGTAGAAGTTTATGTTAGAAACTTAAAAAAAATTTTGGCTTTTGTAATGATTGGTGTTGCTTGATTGAACAATGTTTGACTATTGTTTATACTTCTATTATGTTGAATGGCTCACTTGGAGAGGTTTTTAAACCTCAAAGGGGCCTGCGAAAAGGAGATCCCTTGTCTCCTTACTTCTATATTCTTTGTATGGATTCCTTTTCTAGAGCCCGCTTACATGCTGAACATGAAGGTAACATCCATGGTTTGAAAGTAAATTCTAATAGTCCTCATGTGTCTCATTTGTTTTTTGCTGATGATTGCTTAATTTTCACTAAAGCTAATACTAATAAGGCTAGAACTAACTAACATTATTGAGCAATTCAGTTTGTTTTCAGGTCAATCAATCAACTTTGATAAATCAGGTATGGCTTTCAGTCCTAAAGTCCCTAATCATGTTAAGAATATATCTCTGACATTTTGCATATTAAAATAATGGCTCTAAATGACAAATACTTATGAGTCCCTCTTCTTCTTTAGAAAAATAAAATGCAAACTTTTGGTGGACATCTTGAAAGATATGGTGATAAACTTCATACTTGGAAATCTAAATTCTTGAGTCAGCCGGAAAGAACTATCTTAATCCAAACTTCCCTTGGCACTGTTGCTAACCATAATCTTGTTGTTTTTCCTATGCCTAAAAAGCTTATTGATCAGATGGACTCTATTCGCAGGAAATTTTGGTGGAATAAAAAGTGTCAGAAGATGGGATGATGTAGCCAAACCAAAATGTCAGGGTGGAATGGGAATAAAAAAAAAACTAAAATTATAAATAAAGCTTTGTTAACAAAACTAGCTTGGAGGTTGATAACTTCTCTGATGATCTGTGGTCACAAATTCCCAGTGGGAAATATTTTGCAAATGCTAATGCTCTTCATAGGGATTGTGCTTCTAGTGGGTCTTGGATATGGAAGGGGATTATGAAGGGTTTAGCCTATGTCAGGAAATACAGTTGTTGGGAAGTATGTACTGGTGAGAGTATAAACATCTGGAAAGACAAATGGGTTCCCACAATAGATGGTTTGCTTAACTCTACTTTCTTCTCTTCTACTATGCGCATTGTTGACCAACTCATAGATAATGTTTCCAGGTTTTGGAATGATTATGTCTTAAAAAGCTTGTTTGATCCTGATACTGTTAGGGAAATTAAGAAAATTAGGTTGCCTAGCAATGGTAGGGATACTTTTAGATGGTTACCAGAAAATAATGACATGTTTTTTATTAAGTCAGCTTATAGGGTTATACATATTGATTATCAAAACCAAAATGGTATATGTAACACTATGGATCGATAATGTCAACTGGAAATATTTTTAGAAACAGAAAATCCCTCCTAGGATTCTTCACTTCTTGTCGAAGTGCATTACTAAACGCCTACCAACTGGTGACAGGGTTTCTAGGTTTGCTAACAATAGCTCTACTATGTGTCATTTCTGCAATACTACTATTGAAACTATGCATCATTTATTCTTTGAATGTGAGGTTTCTAAGAAAATTTGGCAATTATGTGATAGCAATCTTGCTTCTGCTGTAAGCACTGCTAACTTTGAGTCCTGGATTGTTAATACTTTTGCTTCTCCGTGTACTGTTAATTTACATAACAACTTGCAGGAAAAAGGAAAAGCTGGAGTAATATTATGGCATTTGAGGAAGGCTAGATGTAATCTAGTCTTTGAAAATGTCCATCCTAATTCAGGTAGTATCTCTTTCATGATAAATAGATATTATAATGATTGGAATTCTACAAATATTGTTAGTCATATAGCCTCTGTAGAGTCCATTGGCAAGCAACCAACTAATTGGAAAGCATCAGTTGCAAATGTTCTTAAAATTAACTTTGATTTTGCTTTTGTTCAAGAAACTGGCAGTGCAGGATTGGGGCTAATTATAAGGGATAATGCAGGTACTCAGTATGGAATTAGATCATGGACTACAACAACAGTAACACCGGAAGGAGCCCAAGCTGAAACAGCTCTTATGGCAGTAAGATGGGCAAAAAAAAGGGATAAGAAGACTTCATCTAGAAGGAGACTGTAGCTGTGTGACTAAGGAAATTAATGTTGTACGATTTGCAGTAAAGTGGACTACCAACACTTAGATACAAGACATCATTGCTCTGTTACACTATTCTTTTGATTTATGGATATGTACTTTTGAACCAAGAGAAGCAAATAATACTGCTCATAACCTTGCAAAGTATGCAACCTCTAATTTTACTAGGCATAGTTGACTTGATGAAGTTCATAGCTGGATGAGTGACATCCTACAGCAGGACTTAAACAATTTCTCTATTTAAAAGATTATAATAAATCAGTTTTCTTATTAAAAAAAAAACAACCAAATTTTCAAGTTCGAGTAGCAGACTTTGGGCCTTAGACTTTTGGGATCTTGGGCCCATTATGGCTCGCAAGACATAATTTGGTGTACAAGGCAAATTTTGAAACATTATTTTGAACATGTGAGCCACAAATCAATATTTTTGTCTCGTTACAAATTATAGGTCACAGTAACGGATTTAGAATTACGGTATAGATTTTGGTCATAAGGTTGATTCCGATAACAAGAGTCGCTCGGCAAATTTTGGTAACGAAAATAATTATTAGCCTTGGGGAACATATATAATAGGGTTGCATGCTATTTATTGGTTCACAAGGCAAGTTTTAAGCCGTAAGGTAGCGTTGGCTAAGGGGCCCATTGTGAATCACTAAGCAAACTTTTGGTCACAAATTATATTTTGAACCACATAGCATATTTTGGGGAATATGGAACATTTTGGATTGATAAATACATGTGAAATCACAAGACAAGTTTTGGATCATGAATCAAATTTTCTGTTCGAGTAGCATATTCTCGGCCACAAATAGTTTTGCTCTATTAGGCCCATTTTAGGCCATAATACATATATTTTGGAAGGCTGTTTTGAGGCATATTCAATAAAGATAAAATAAAATCACTAGGTAGTAAAACCAATAACCCCTTATCCATTATATTTTAACAATAATAGTAATAACCTTATTGTTTATATTTTTATAATTAATTAATTATTTTCTTAAAACTTTAAAAACTTTAATTTGTTTGTTTAACTTTTTTAAATCTCTAAAAAAAATTAAAAAAAAAAATTTTTTAAAAAAATTTCTCGTTATTTACAAAACCTAGACCTAGGTTTGGCTAGAAACTAGAGAAGAAAAGGAATTTTTTTTGACAAAAAAAGTTTAAAAATAAAATTAAATAAAAACTAAAAAAAATCAATAAATATTTTGTAAAAATTTAAAAATTAGAAAGATAAATTAATCAAGGTTATCTAAGTAATTCAACTAGTCTTAGGACACCCCTTCTCAACCTACACTAGCTAAGGAAATCATCTTATATGCTTAAAAGTTTTGGGTGTGCCTCAAAATAGTCTTCATATTTTGACATAAGAAGCAGATTTTATAACAATTTATGAACTATAATACAATTCTAGGTCACATATATAACAAATTTTGAACTTCATGAAAAATTTTAACCACCGGAGAAAAATTGGATTACAAATTGCCCAGCTTAGGTCTAATAGCAAATTTTGGAAAAAGAAAAAAAAAAGGTTCATCAGCCACATGACTTAGTTAGGATTATTGGGCAATTTCGGATTGAGTATAAGGCTGCACACCGGTCGGTCGGGTTAGTTTTCAGCCAAATATGTCGACCAAACCAGTTTGGCCTTGGCTTATAATTTCAAATCCGTCAGCGAACCAGCTTGACTTTCGGTTCTGTTTTAGACCAGCCCGAGTACAATTTTGGAGCCTTTTTATTTTATTTAGAAACCTATTATTGGGGATGCATGATTTTTAATACCCGATATTTTTATTTACGGTTTCGGATCGAGTTATACTTGAATTAGCTAACTTTAGTTGTTTTCTTTTCCTTAGCCTAAGTAGGATTGCTTAGACTAGTAAAGCTACAAGTTAGGGTGGAAATATGGTCACTTAATTTATTTTAATAATTAAATAAAATTTAAAGTAAAATAAAAAGACAATTAAAAGAATTAAATAAATTATTAATATGAGATTTAATATTAGTATAAAATTTATATTAAATTAGGGAGGAAACAAAAAAGGTTAAAGAAAGGAGAATGAGAGGAAGCTAGGGTGTTTAGAGAAGAAGGCAATGGAGAATTAAGAGAAATTTGTAGCTAATAAAAGTTAAAATGATAGATCCTTTTCTATTGTGTGATTTGCTTGTTTTCTTTTCGATTTCATATGATTTTGAATTGTTATTCTTCTGTAATTTATTTGTATCAATCTATATCTCCGATCAATGATCAGTTTTTTCTATTGATATATAAAATGCTTAGGTATCTTTGGTTAAAATTTGAGGATAATTCACCACATATTCACCGTTGAATATATGTTTGAACTAGAATGTTGATTTCTGAAATTTCTGGACAGTTTTATCTTGTTTGTTCTTGACTGCGTTTCGAAAATCTTGATGATACTAAAATGATTTGATATCTTGACAAGCGTTTTAGGTTTATGCATTATCTTTCATTGTGTTTTGTCTTATCAATTTCAGATTAATATGAATTTACTTTGATATTTTGGTAACATGATGTAATCTGCAAAGTTTTTATAATAGTCTTGTAAAATGAATATCTTTTGTTTGAGCCGTTGGTTTGCTGTAAATTTTTGATATTTTATAGATAAATATGTTAGGAATGTTCGTCTAAAATTCTAAGAGGATCGGATCAGGTTATCATTATGAAACCTATAATATAAGATTCTGCAGTTAGTGTGTTTGCTTAAATGCTTTAAAGAAATATATGTTGTTTGTCATATGTTTCTAAACCATGGATTTCTAGTATTGTTTGTAAAAATAATTTATAAAAAATGAAATGAGTTCATGATTTTCCGTTAAATGGGACTTGGTTTCATGCAAACGGCGGGTAATCATCCCCGAGAGTAAAACGGGTAATGATCCCCGAGAGTTAAATGAGTAATGATCCCAATGTAGAAACTTATGTTCCTGACCATCGATGGTGGTTGTCTGTGCCGGATAAACGATAGGTGGAGTACGAACCAAGGACATCCGTACCATGAAATCATGTGTTGAAATCTAATTGGATAAATTATTTGAAATATTATTAATATTGTGAAGTCTTGTTTTGAAATCTTAATTAGATTATTTGTAAGAAACAATATTGGTAGTATGGATTGAACAAATGAATTAAACGATTTTTTGAAAATAATACTTTTGTGATAATCTTGTTGGTTGAATATATATATCATTGATTGTTCGAAATCATGTCGTATACTCATGTTGTATGTTATTTGACTCATTGATATTGTTATGCATGTTTTGAGATTGGGAATGCATTTTATTGAGCTGTCATCTCACCCCAATTGAAATTCTTGCAGATTTCTCGGAAGTTGGAAGATCAAGTTAAAAATGTGTTGCTTAGTGGTTGCATTGCTTTTAATTGTATTGCTTGAAATGTAATTTGAATTAATATGTTTTGTTGAAAATATTGTGAACAATGATTAGTGGATTCATACTCTTAAACTCATCTTATTTAAAAGTTCAATTATACTTGATATGAAAAGTAAATTAGTTGAAATATATATGCATCTGTCTCTTTCCGACCCGTAATGCCTTGAGTTCGGATCTCCATATGGGTTTGACCCTGGCCAGGAACTCGGGGTGTTACATGATTTTCTTTGAGGGATGCAAAATACTTCAAAATATCTAGGTAGTGGGTTAGTAGTGTATTAGTGGGTAGTAAATGTCTAAGTTATCCTTTTATTTTTCCACTCAAATAAAATCTAGCATATCTTATACCCAAATCAAACCTAACTATTAAAAAAGAAATATCTAAATCTATTATTCTTCTCCTTATCTTCTTCTCCATAACCTCAAAAAACTTAAATTTATTCATAAAAAAACAACAACTCAACAACCAGATAATTTTCCAACCATGATTTCTATTAGGTAAGAATCGACAAAACCACAAATTTTTGTTGCTTTTAATTGCTTAAATATGTTAGATTTGATCAATTTAAAATTCAATTTCACTTTCAGAAACTACGTATATGGCTAGAAACAGATGAACTCCTAACCGTAAACACTACCTACGGCTAGATGTTCATCTGTTCCCAGCCGTAAGTAGTTCATTTACGGCTATAAATTTTATCATTTCCCAGTCGTAGGCGCGTACTATTTTGTTGTTTACGGCTGAGAAATGATGAATTCCTAACCGTAAGTGTCTCTGAAAAATACAAAATTTTTTAGTCGTAGACATTGTTTTCTTAGCCGTATAATATATGTTACGGCTAGATCGTAATCTTGATTCCTAACCATGCCTACGATTAAGTCGTAGTTGAAATTCCTAGTAGTATTTTAGTTTTTGCGATTTCTACGACTAGGAAATGATGAACTTCTAGCCATAGAATCCCTGAAAATGAAAAAGTTAGGGAAAGGGGTGTATATCCTTCATTGATTCTAAAAGTTAAAATTAAATTCATAGCAGTTTAGTCATTACAAAAATAATAGGATAATAGGTTATTGATTTTACTACTAAGTGACCTTATTTTCTCTTGTTGTCATTCCTCAAAATTTCTATCATGCATCTCCACTAATAGGTTTAGTGTTCGAGAATTTGTTTCATAGGCGGTGCGTGATATATCATGTTCCGGGATTGGCATACACAAATATTAAGGTGATTAAGATCAAAGAATTACAATAATTAGATTTTAGAACCTTACACTTAGAATATAAGTTGAAAACTCGTCAGCAATTTAATTCCTGCAGATAGGTATAGAAGGTGCCCCTTCCCAATTTTGGTCTTCACGACAACATCACCCAATCATCTCTTTAAGTCTTTCTCTGCACTTTGCTTGATGATTTGTTTCTGAACTTTGCTTTTACTTTAGTTTTTTCTTTGATTTTGTTTAGATTTTAATCATTCTAGTAATCTCTTTAAAACTTATTTTTCTTATTTATCTAATGCATAACTAGTCTTTGATTCTGCAGTACTTATTTGTGATTTCAGTAGTGAACCAGTGGTGGTTTTTTTGTGAGCAGTGGTGCATTTGGTTTCCTCTTTACTCATCAAACAGTGGTGTTTTCGATACTCATGTTATGGACATGTTCATTTCATTAAAACGTTGTGGCATGTTATTTGCAGTGGTGTTAATAGCCTCTATCTTCTTCTGTGTTACCCTCAATTCAATGGTGTTTGCTACCAGATCCTTTACCAACAACACAAAAATCCATTTGGATCAAAAAGTTCTGTTGATCAATCTTCAAGTTAAACAGGGTACTTTCGGAATTCCAACTAGATTTTTGTTAGCGCTGTAAAATAAAATTCAAATTTTTTTAATTTTTTCTTCATAAATTTAAGCCTTATTCTTCTCCGAATTCTCATAACACCTATCGTCAAAATAGTCAACAAATATATCCTATTTTTGGAATATGTCACACCAACTCGATTTCTATCTATACTATCACAAGAATCAGAAACCCTAGTTGTGCAACTCCTGGAACTAGAATATGATTCTCGAAAAGTGGGTGTTTACTCTATAAGTCAAAAATGTCTCAAAGCTCAAAACTGCAACTAGCAGCTCTTACAAAAAGAATGAAGGAATCTAGCATTGGGGTGGATCAATCAAGGAGTAGTCGTGGGACTTTAATACCAGTTGATGAAATTAATGAAGCTGCAAACAAATGGAGCAACAGTCTCATTGGAAAGATTTTTGCAAAAGGTGATGTAGATTTCAGCGTAATCCAAAAAGAAGTGAACATAATATGGAGGAAGCAAAGAAGAGTAGAGATACACACAATGGGTCCTAATCTGTATGTTTTCAAGTTCAAGTGTCCTAACGATTGGAAAGCAGTTATGGAAAAAACTCCATGGATTTTTGATAATAACCTGGTGGTATTGCAATCTTATGATAATACTATCCCACTGGAAGACTATAAATTTACTCATCAAATTTTCTCAGTTTTTTTTCAAGGTTTATCTCTGGAACACCTTGATAATGGTATAATAGAAAAGATGTGTCAAGACATTGGCAAGAAGGTGTCTAAAGAGGGAAAAAGATGATATTCTACCAGAGGAAGGCTGGTGAATGCAATTATTGAAGTAGATTTGAAGAAACCTCTCAAAAAAGGAACTTGGTTGCTCACTGCAGCTAAACAAAAAGTTTGGATCAAATATCATTTTGAGAAACAACCAAGGAATATATGTCTCCCACTGTTTTGTCATTGATCACGATGAAAAGAAATATGATGAGATTCCTTGGGACATCTTTATTTTTAAAATGACAGATGATGAATTTGAGAAATATTATGCTGTGAAAGCTAGTAAGATTCAGGAAATGATGGAAAATAATGATGCTGCAAGTGGTGAGGATGGGATAAATGAGTTGGATGTCAATGGGCTAATAGAAGAGTCAGGTAATGGACCAGACCCAAGAAAGCATAAAAGAACAAGAGATGATGGTCGTGGAGATAATTATATCTTGTTAGAACAAAATTCCCAAATCAATTCCCTGAACCTTAATTCAAATCAGTTAACCCAAAATCATAAAAATGTTAGAGGTTGTCACATAGAAAAGGGAGAATCATAGCTAATGATGATGAAGATATGAACATGGAAGATGTAGATATTGGAGAAGGAGGGCCAAATGTAAGATTCACCATCTCCCAACTACTGAATCAGAAGTAAGTACAACTAATCAATATCTAAAAAAACTTAATACTCATTTTCTGTTCTATTTGTTTGATTCTGTTTCTGCATTTGGATTTGATTTAGTTGTTTTGCATAATTTTGGTACTTCTTTAAATTTTAATTTCGTAACTGTTATTGTTTTACGAAATCAGAATTCCAACTGTTATTTGTTAGGTTTCTCTTGCATTCACAACCATTCCAATCCATTTTTAGCTACTACTGATCATATCATGAAGGTCCTATCTTGGAATGTGCAAGAATATGGTAATAAAAAAACTAGAGGTCATTTAGCTGGTCTAGTTAGAAGTAATGATCCGTAAAGTTTTTGGTAATATTCAAAACCAAAAAAAGTCTGTTCAAAATAGAATTGAGGAACTTCACTCTAATGGCATCGTTGATACTAATGACCCTAGTCTAAGTGATTTTTTAAAAAAACTTGACTATTGGCCTGACATTGAGGCTGACTATTGGAGATGATGTCTGTCGTAGGTGCAATCAAATTACTGGTCTTATTTCCACTCAATTAAAGAATAATATAATGGAAGTCAAGGTCGTCCCTACGAGGAGCGAGGTGATTAAATTGTCAAATGTCACGAGAGGGGGGGGGGGGGTTGTTTAAGGATTTTAGCAAAGTAAATAAAAAATCAATTAAAAACAAAGTTGCAAAAAATGGAGAGAGATATGATCGAGGAATCCTTCTTCGTTACTAAACATTCATCAAATTAATATGTTCCTTTACTCATAGTTAATCACAGATTATCACCAACCGTAGAATAACAGCTAGATAAGTGTTATCCCCGAAATTCCTTATATCACCGTATACGGAAGTTCTCGCCTACCATACTTTATTCGTCCTAACCACTTCGTAGATCACTCAGGATGTAATTAGATCAAATTTTTTATATTTTGTGAATTTATAGGTTAATCCTAGCAGTTAGACTCTTAGATCAAGGTCCACTTACTAGTGTTATTCATACACACAATTCCTCCACAGAATCCCTCTGCAAGGTATCGTGTTTTCTACTTGTGTACGAGTCAATGGACTATTACTTATCTCACAACTCAATACTAGCAATACATTAAATCAACAAATCAATTCAGTTGGCCGCCTAAACAATTTATCAATCAATCATAAACATTCTTTATAGTATAAACAAACGATAATCATGTGAAGAACTCAAAATAGATTCATATAATAACTCAAATCATGTCTAGAACTTAGAATTCATCCTCAATCAATTAGGTGTTTAGCTACTCATGGATTTAGAAGCATTCATGTTATGCATATGTGAAATCGCTCCAAACCCTAGCTTTTGCTCCTTGTGTTGTTGATCTCCTCCAAGACTTGCAAAGTTGTGTAAAATGTGTCTTCTTAGGGTTATAGAGGTCTTCTTATATAGTCTTAATCATATCTAGGTGTTAGAGTCCTAATGGGACCATGATACCTTGATTTAGAAGTTAAAACTGTGTCTTAGAAGTGGCTCCCGTCGTGCTATAATCGGTAGATTCATTCTCCACCTTTCTACCGATTATTTTTGCAAAGTATACATAGTTTTTATGTTTCCAAATCGTCCATAATTGGTAGTTTTGACTCCCTCATTATCTACCGATTATTTTTTAAAGTATACAGAGATTTTTGGTCCAAAACAGCTCATAATCGGTAGGCACGGGCACCCATTATCTACCGATTATTTTGTTGAGCGTTCACTCCTTTTCTTTCCGGCTGTTTTGCTCATAACTTCCTCACACGGACTCGGAATGACCTAATTTTTTTTTTTTGCATTTGCTTTGTATTTCAATTCTCATCAAGATGGTGATAAGAAACTCTGTATTTGAACGAGTTGAACTTGGTCTTTGGCCCTTCTTCACTTGAAAACTCAATTTCCTTGCTCATTTCATATCGCAATGAACTCCTTTCTTCTTCTTTGGCCTTTGGACACTTGAAAACTTGTAATACTTCACTTTTTAGCTCTTTTGTATCCACTTTTACTCTTATTGGGATGATTCACCTAATCAAAATAAATAAAATAAAACATTAGTAATAACAAGTAATATGCAAAAATTATAGCAAATATTAGTATGGATTCGACACTAAAATCATGTATTATGCACTTATCAAATTCCCCCACATTTAGCTTTTGTTAGTCCTCGAGCAAACTACTATCTCAACCAACCTAAACTAAACTAAAATACAACAACTCCATTTCATCGAGGACACGGTTACATTAAACATGTGCAACAAGCCTTTAAACCTCTAGGTATTTCTAGTGGGCGAGTTATAGTCTCGTGAGGTACGAAGACAAGCATGTGCAACAACCTACAAAACCTAATTTCCAACTTTCAAACATTCCAGAAAACATGCATCCAAAGAGCTACGAAGACATAAAGTTTCTACACACTAACAATAAGAAGTTAAAAGTATCAAAGAACATTATTCTCATGCTTAACTTTTGAGTTAGGAAAAACCAGCATATGAAAGAATCCATCCCCAAGAGCGATCGAATGACTTCTTCCTCACCAATAGAATTTTATGAAATTGACCTTCAAAAGACGTACTTTATGGTTCTCTTGTGTGCAGGCAGGAGTGAAGATAGAAATCCTGCACACGTTGAATGGTGGGAAGGAAAGGAACCTTCCGAATTATATGAAAATGTTTTTCCATAGAACGTGGGATGAAAAAGAACCCTTTTTTTTTTCTGATGATCTCTATGAAAGGAAATCAACCACTATGTAAGGATGGGAACCCTTACTTACCTTCTCACCCGATTCACAATCAGCACCACTCTCACAGCATCCAATATAAACGTCTTCAGTTTTCGATCTTCAACTGTTGATGATGAACTCTTGAAATTCGTAGAACCTTGACAATTGTGGCTCTTTTATTATCAAATTCTTGTTGTTTGAAACTTATTTATAGATTTATTTTTTCCGCGACCTTATTGAATGAATGCAAAAACAAATATATACTAAAGCAAATATAAATTTTTTTTTTTTGAAGAACTCAAAATAAAATAAAATAAAATAAAGTAAACAATGAAACTACTATGGTCATGGGATAAGGACTTTACCACTTGATTCTTCACAACTTCTAATGTCTTGATATCATAAACTTCACTAAATTTCATCTTTTGATTTCTTTCACTCTTGTACATAAGTCTTCAACATGATATTGGATTTTCCTTATTGTATTGTTGCTTTACTTGAATATGAAATTTGCTCTTTCTTGTACTGTTGCTTGTAAACATTGAACGTCTTCAACTTTTCTTCAAATTTTTGATGCTCCGCTTGTTGATGATAATAGTATTTCTATGGACCTGTTGTTGTCGAGAGAATGGTGCCAACTGCAAAAAAGACTACAAGATAGAGTTAGCAATTCGGATGACACCCTCATAATTGATAGAAGTAGCACTCAAGAGATCAAAAAGTAGTGCTGAAATTGGTGCGAAGTGGGGTAACTCATCATTCTACCCGGAATTTGTGCAGATAAAACACTCTAAACGTACAATTTAGACAGCTACAAAAATTGAAGGTTTGGTGCCTCACTTATGGATATTGAATGATCAACTTCTTAATACTATATTTTCTACCGGCGGTTTAAGTCCATTTTTGTCAGCTCTAGCCTCTCAACAACTAAGCAACCCGAATGTAGTTCTCTAATACTTCTAAGTTCAGTTATTTCGGTTAGATATTTGTATGTAGACTTAGCTACAAGTATACAAAGTGACTCTAAAACATCTAAAAGATGGAGGTTTTCATGCAAATATGTACAAAAAGTTCAAAAATTCTACCTACAAAAGTGAATACTAAAAATCTATATGCTTAACCACTCCCCCACACTTAAAATTTACATTATCCTCAATGTAACAAATGTAAAATCAAGATGGTAAATTCCTTATATGATATGAAAAACTAAGAAAAATCAAAAGATAAAGATAGAAATACAAAACCAATGGGTTTCCTCCCATGCAACGCTTGGTATACAGTCGTCAGCCGGACTCTGTATTCGCCCGTGTTACTCCTCCAGAGGGAGAAAATCTTAAAACTCAAGCACATCTACATCCACATAAACGATGTTTTCGTAGTATGGATTTAATCTATGACATTAGCCTTGGAAACTTTCCCATCTCGGATACTAGTAATCTCAACTGCACCATGAGGAAAAACATTAGTAACAACATACGGTCCAATCCAGCGGGACCTTAGCTTTCCAGGAAATAGTTTTAGACGAGAGTAAAATAAAAGAACTTTCTATCCCACAACAAAATTCTTTCGAGAGATCATCTTATCATGGAAAATTTTAGTCTTCTCCTTATATATGGGAACTCTCATAAGTATTGTTACGTATCTCCTCTAGATCGCTAAGTTGCAGTTTTCTTTGTTTCCCCGCTTCATCATACTCTATGTTGCACATCTTTATCGCCCATAAAGCCTTATGTTCTAGTTCAACCGAGAGATGACAAGCTTTGCCATAAACCAACCGATATGGAGACATGCCAATCGGTATCTTATATGTCGTTCTATACGCCCATAATGCACCGTTAAGCCTTAAACTCCAACCTTTTCATGTAGTATTGACAATTTTCTCTAGAATAGACTTAATTTCACGATTTGAGATTTCAGCTTGCCCACTAGTTTGTGGGTGATACCGCGTACGACCTTGTGAGTTATGTTGTACTTCTTGAGGAGAGAATGAAAGGATTTCTGAAAGTGTGAGCCTCCATCACTGATAAGCACACGTGGTATACCATGTCTAGTAAAAATATATTCTTGCACAAACTCACAAATTTTTTTGAGAATCATTAGTAGGGGTGGCTTTAGCTTCCACCTATTTCGAAATATAATCCACAACAAGAAGTATATAAAATTTTCCATACGAATTAACAAAAGGACCCATAAAATCAGAGTGGCATTTGATTTCGAGCACCTAGATTGCCCGTTCGTTGACATCTATCATAATATTTACAAAAAGCATACGCATCCTCAAATAAGGTGGGCCAATAAAAGCCACTCTCAAGAACTTTGAGAGCGGTACGTTTAGAACCAAAATGCCCACTAAAAGCATAAGAATGACAGAAAGTAAGAATGGATTGAAATTCAGAGTCAAGTATGCACCTGCAGAAAATCTGATCAGCATAATATTTCCATAAGTAGGGTCCATCCCACAGATACTGCTTGACTATCTTCTTAAGCTTCAGTTTTTGCGAACTAGAAATTGTACTATGTACTTGCCTCGTAACCAAGTAGTTTACTATATCAGCGTACCAAGGTGTTGAATCTTCTATTGAGAAAAGTTGTTCGTCTGGGAAACGATCTTGTAAGGGGAGTTCTTCCTTGGAAATGACAAGTCTACTAAGATGATCTATAACCGTGTTCTCGACACCTTTCTTGTCTCTAATTTCAATGTCAAATTCTTGCAACAACAGAATCCAACGAATAAGTCTTGGATTAGCTTCTTTTTTCTTGAGTAGGTACCTAAGTTTTGCATGGTCAGAGTAAACAACAACCTTGGTCTGAATTTTTGTAGTACGAAAACTATAGCCAACAACTCTTTTTTTTCGTGGTAGAATAGTTGATTTGTGCATCGTTTAGGGACCTAGATGCATAGTAAATCACGTGGGACAATTTGTCCACCCTTTGACCCAAAACAGCTCCAACTGCATAGTCACTTGCATCACACATCAAGTCAAAGGGTAAACTCCAATCGGGTGACTTGATAATTGGTGTAGTCGTCAACAAATCTTTCCGTCTGTCAAAGGCATCCTTGCACTCCTGATGGAAGTTGAAGGTAGCCTCTTTTTGCAACAACTTGCACATTGGCATTGAGATTTTGGAGAATAAAATGCCTGTAAAAACCTGCATGACCAAGAAACGAGCGAATCTCCCTCACCGAAGTGGGGTATTGTAAGTTTCTTATTAAGTCTAACTTTGCTTTTTCTACTTCGAGCCCTCGGGAGGACACAATGTGACAAAGCACTATGCAATGGTTTACCATAAAGTGACGTTTCTCTCAATTAAGAACAAGATTAGTGTCTATGCATCTTTTAAGCACATGTTCAAGATTCTCTAAGCAAATATCAAATGCATCGCCATAAACACTAAAATCATCCATAAATACCTCAATGATGTGTTCCACGTAATCAAAAAATATATTAACCATACATCTCTGAAAAGTGGCAGGCGCATTGCAAAGACCAAACAACATCAGTCTATATGCGAATGTACCAAAAGGACAAGTAAAAGTAGTCTTCTCTTGATCCTCTGGCGCAATAACAATCTGATTATAACCCGAATAACCGTCCAAAAAGAAATAATGAGAATATCTTGACAACCTCTCTAACATCTGATCAATGAAAGGCAAAGGAAAGTGATCCTTCCGGGTAGCAGAATTAAGCTTTATGTAGTTTATGAATACTCTTCATCCTGTTTGAACTCGTGTAGGGACAAGTTCATCATCTTGATTTTTGACAACGGTAACATCAGACTTTTTAGGTACCACCTTTACCGGACTAACCCATTTATTGTCAGAAATTGGGTAAATCACCCCCACACTTAGCAATTTGAGGATCTCTTTCTTTACAACCTCCATCATTGGTGGGTTAAGCCTACGTTGAGCATCACGTACTGGCTTTTCATCGTATTCCATTAGGAATCTATGCATGCACATGGATGGACTAATGCCTTTGATGTCAGCAATTGTCCAACCAATGGCCGTTTTGTGTTCTTTGAGAACCCTAAGCAGACGTTCTTCTTGTATGGCAGTGAGGTTCTTTACAATAATCAACGGAATCTCTTCTTTATCACCCAAGTAAGCATAATTTAAGATGTCGGGAAGAGGCTTCAATTCTAGTTTAGGTGTCTGCACAATAGATGGTAAAGGAACCTAATTAGTTACGAGTAAAGAAATATAAGAAATATTACCCGTTTGAGCTTCTTCTAATGCCGTTAAAGCACCATACATATTCACTAGATCTTTGGCTAGTTCAACATCCAAGTTCGGATGCCCATGAACGTCTATTCAATGCTATTACGCAACACAACTCCAAGTTCATCTTCGTTGTTCAAATCAAACATTTGTTGTGCTAGCGAACAAATAATCAATAGAGAAAGGGGAGTGCACATCACTAGGATAACGCATGTCTTCAAATATGTTGAAACGAATAATCTCCTTATCAAATTCCATAGTGAGAACCACTATCAACATCAATCTTCGTCTTTGCAGTTTTCATAAACGGTCTCCCAATAAGTAACGAAGTTGATGAACTATTTTCTCCATTCTGCCACAATATAGAAATCAACCGTAAAGATTAACTCATTCACTTGAACTAACACATTCTCCACGAGTCCCTTAGGATATATGTTGGACTTATTTGCTAATTAAATAGTAATCCCTGTCTTTTTTAAAGGTCTAAGATTCAAAGAATCATAAATATCGACTGACATAACACTTATGGATGCTCCCAAATCAAGTAAAGCACGCTCAAAATTCTTAATACCAATAGTAATTGGCACCGTAAAGCCTCCAGGATCCATACACTTTGATTCTTTCTGGTTTCCAGCTTCAAAAGCTACCCACGCCTATGAGCTAAGCTCAATACCAACTAAAAGAAGCGGGCAAAGTTCAGACTGATGTTCGGCGCGATGGCGCCTATCACGAGACTTGTGTTCACTGTCTAATAGACAGAAAGCTTCCCCCTGGGAAGATGTAGGCATCTTCTTCAACAACATAGCCGTAGCACTCTCGCCCACCTTGGTGAATTCAGGAATCAACCTATCCTTCTTTGTAGACAAATCCTTCAAAAACTTGGCATATCTAGGCATAGTTTTGATGACTTCAATAAATGGGATGTTGATTTGCACATTCTTGAAGATATCCATGATCTCCTTATCTTGAGCTTCTTTCTTGGATTCGGCAAAACGACTAGAAAAAGGAGGTGGTATGGTAAAGGTAGGTACCGTGTCCTTAGGTTGGCCGGTTGAGATTGGATTTTTCATTGGCATGGTTTCTTCCTCTACTTCTTTTTCTAAGTCACCACTAACCTTCTCTTGTTGTTATGGCTCTTCAACTTTCCTTCCACTTCTTAAGGTCACTGTATTAATGTGTTCTCTCTGATTCACAAAAGGTTGTGATGGCATATTTGTTGATGCTTGAGCCTTGAGTAGATTCACATTAGTTGCCAGTTGCCTCACTTGAGTCTGCAAGTCTTTGATAGCAGATTCGTTCTTCTGCTGACTTTGTTGGAACATAAATAAGAGACGTTGCATCATGGTAATCATCTTCTCATATGCGTTCTCCTTAGGAAATTGAGGTTGCGGTTATGGATGAAATTGTGGTTGTCGAAAGCCACCTTGTCTTACATACAGATTAGGAGTTGCAGCTTGCTTGTTTGCATAACTGAAACTTGGGTGATTTTTCCAACCAGGATTGTAAGTATTAGAGTACGGATCATACATTGGCCTTGTATTATGGAATAAAACATTAACCTCGGCCTCCTCTTCGTATGGTGGAGAAACTACATAAGCTATACGATGAATTTCCTTTTCAATGGTACTCAACCGATGCTCTGTATTTGAAGATTCTCCTATCTCACTAACTCTTCTGACATTTGAGTCGTTTCTTGTATAAAATTGTTGTGTATTCGAAGCCATACTCTCAATCAAACTACTTGCGTCCGAGATCGTCTTTTCAGTAAGTGAACTGATAGACACATTTTAGTGTCTAATTTGCACCTTAATTTCTAGTGAGTTAGTATTCGATTTTGCGTCTATTACGTGTTTTTATGCTTTTGTAGGTACATTTGAAGAATAAAGATTTGTAGAAAAATTGGCTCAAAAAGTGATAAAGGCACCCAATGACAAGTGTTATTTGGCACCCTAGAAGTGGATAAGGGGTACCCTCGAGTCAACTCGGTCAAATCGGGTCAAACCCGAGTCAAATCGGTCAACCCGAGTTGACCGAGTCAACTGCCAGTCACGGGATCGGGACGGAAACAGCATACAACTGGATACTTTGGTTCACGTAATTTTTAGCATATTTTGCTCCCAAATTGATACACAATATACTAGATGTCCATACAAGATTAAACACATCGAGTTGGAGTGATTTACGCCGGAAAAAGAGGTTCCCGGAGTGAATTTGGACGGAAAAAGGAATCACTCTTTGATTCGGATTTGGGAAGATTCTAGAGTGTTTTAAAGAGTTCTATTAGGTTTAGAACTCTCCCTAGGGTTTGTAGAGCCTATATATATGAAAAGAATCCAAGAAAAATCAACACGAAAACCTAGAGAAGAAATCAGAGAAATTCCGGCCACTTCCGGTCACCGCCGGTGACCTGCTGCTGCTCCGGCCGGCGTGTTCTTCATCCACCATCACCGAAGAAGACGATCTTGTAACATCTATATACGTTGCATATCCAGTGTTGCATTCTGCTCCTGTTGCCTATTCTTTCAAATCTTTGTTGCTTAGAATACTTTCTGTTACAGCTGAACCCTCTCTTGCAACATTTATAAACGTATATGTTCAGCTGTTGCACTATTATTTCACCTTGTAATCAACTTTTTGAGCAATGAAAAGATCTTTTGAGCAAGTTTTCTTCACCATGGGCTAAGTTTATTTACTGGGATGATGGATAAGGTATTTTTCTCAATTTTATGTGATTTAATTATTTTCTAATAATTATTTATAATTCTTTTGTTATTAGAATTGCATAGTTTTAAATAGTAAAAACGGTTTTCTTTCAACAGTTGTGCTTTTGCTTGATGGATTATGCTTAGTTAATTAATTTTGATAGTCCATGCTTGTGATTTACCTCTGTTTGTTAGCATAACAAAACCAATTTTGGCAATTATTTGGGCTTCAATTAATTTAAAAAGAATTATCTGATTAATCACATAGGTTGTTAGAATTACCTGATTCCTGATTCCTGGTATTTTTTTAAAATTATTCAAAAATCATCTTTAGGTTATTTAGTCTTTTTCTTACTCCTGAAATTTTCTAGAGTTAATTAGAATCATTATTTTCTAAAATCATTACCTTCACAAGTTCGAGAATCGAACCTTTATTTACCACTTCTAAAATTACATCAATTTTTGGCGCCGCCGATGCGGACTTGTTTTTAGGTTTAGGGTTTTAGATTTATTTTTAGGTTTTTATTTTTAGTTTTATTATTTTACTTTGTTCTATTTTACGTTTCTTTTGGTATTTTTCCTTTTTACTACAGGTTCGATTTTGGGATCGAAAAGAGATTACGCCCAAGTTTTGGAATTAAAGCTAAAGACTTGGAATTAAAAAAGGGAAAAGCTTAAAGAACGAAAAACAAGATCGAAGATTTTATTTTATTTTATTTTATTTTATTAGTTAGATTTTTAGTTTATTTTAATTAGTTTTAATTAGTTTAGAAAATTGTATTAGGGTTTTTATTAATTCTGTAATTTTTATTTTATTTTTGGACACTTTTGGACATTATTTTTGGAACATTTTGGACATTTTATTTTTAAACCCTACGGAAGGGTAATTTTAAATATCAAACTGTGTGCAGGGACGGACGACAATTACGATATTGTCTCGGCCCCTCGGGTTCGCACACTATTAAAAAGGATATTAGTGGCCCGAGTCGACTTCAATGGTTCGTCGCCCGTCTAGTACGGGAGGTAAGCTTCGACCAACCCACGAATCTCCTGTCAGTGGGTTTTCTGGATGCCTTTGTATGCATATATGTTGAGGACTGAATACGGAACTTAATTTATGCATAGTAAAGGGCAAGGCCTGGCCATACAAGATAAGGTTTCGGATTTCATCACCGTCTCCTTCTTGCCCGTCTTAGGAAAACGAAACCTACGCGAACCTAAGCCTAAAATCTTGACTAGAAAGAGACCGATAAGGTAACGAGCTTATAGGAAAATCGGTCGGAAGGACTGTATTGGTTACCTTATTAGCCTAACTCAAAAAGCAGGAAGATTAGATTAAAGTTGATTAGAGCCTCCCTGTAACCCAGGGAAGCGTTGCCAAAGAGACAGGGGTATCAAAGCTCCATTGAGCTTCTCCTGTTTCTCTTCAACTTGATTTAACTCGGATTGCTCGGAGAGATTCGCTAAAATTGTAACCAGTTGCCTTCTGAAAGAATAGAAGCTGGTCTAGAAACAATCTAAGTGGAACCATCATGCTTGTTGTTTGCTAGATTTAGGTTTGATTTGGTTGAGTCAGGGCACGATTGTGTTTGATAAATTTCTTGTTAGGGTTTAATTTTTGCATTCCAAGAACGCCCTTAAGGCGAACTTGGGATAGAGACCCTCAAGGTAGGTTAATTAGTGGAAGACTGGTAGTTCATCTTAACCTTGAGAAGTCAACTGAGAGTGAAAATAGTCACTCCCGAGACCGTGTCAGCAATGACAACTCTGAAGGATTTGTGGAATCCAACCAGGACCTTACGTCCATCTTGCATCAAGTTAGCCGCTACTGAAGCGAGCTACGAACTGAAACCCAAAATCATCCAGATGCTTCCATTATTCTTAGGAAAAGAGAACGAGAATCCCTATTTTCATGTTAGGGAGTTCGAGGAAATATGTAGCACAATCAGATTAGAGACTTGAATGACGAGTCTATTAAACTTAGACTATTTCCCTTTTCACTAAGAGATAGAGCCAAGTCATGGTGGTATAGCTTGGCCCCTCAGTCGATTGAGACCTATGCCCAACTTACTTCAT